>VDFB02005184.1:65782-174977 GCA_007258455.2 Sequoia sempervirens
CTACCCTAGGGGCATTTTGTTATTATGACACACTATGTATATTATTGAGCCTGCGAGCTCCATTTTTGGGATATCCCATGACTTTATCCTGTGACATTGTACATTTTTGAGATGATACTATATGATGATGCAGTTTTGATGCGGCCTATATGTGTTATGTGATGTTCTTTGATTTAATGTATTATGATATGTATGATGTATGATGTTGATTTATGATGCCATGTATGTCCTATGATGCTTATTTGTGATGTTAATGCCATGATGATGCAATGCTTATTTATATGAGATGATGATGATAATGATGTGCATAATATATTTTAGTAAAAAATGCAATGTTGATGATTATGTATATGCAATGTTTGTGATTATGTATATGATTTGATACTATGGATGTTGTATGTATGGACCTAATGCAATGTTTATATGATCATGTATGCACTTATATTTTTGGATGTCACAAGATATCATCGTGAGGTGGATGAGAGAAGACGATGAGACTGATGAGAGAAGATGACCAAACCGAAGAAGAGGAGATGCCCAGACCAATGAAAATGCATGTTAATTCCTAGACCAAATCTTTCAACGCTTTACCATAGGACATTAATATTTATTGCTCTTAATCATCATTGGGAAGACTATCATAATGGCCAAGAAACACCATGATATGACATAGATCAAGGTGTGCAAGGTCGTACCATTATGTAAGACAAGCAGTCACAGACAAAAAAAGACAAGGACAAATCATGAAACGTCATTGCTTCTCTAAATCTTGTTTCTAGGACATCCTTGAGAAACTAGCGACAATTGTCGAAATACAAAAATAGAGCCCTTACCATGATATGTCGTTGTTTTTCTAAATCCCAAAGTCAAGATCTCGCTGAAAAACTAGTAGTCATGCATGTCAATCGTCATGATACGTTGCTACTTCTCTAAATCCTGCTTAGTGGGACCTCGCTAAAAAACTAATATCATGATAAAAAATAAAATACAATTGTCAAGTGTTTGCCAAGTGCGTCTGGATATCCATTGTTCTGATGTCAAGATGTCAGGTTTAATGATGATGAGATGCCCGAGTATTAAAGCTTTGATTCTGCTCAAATGACAAATGTCCAAATTTTCCAAATTTAGGAAGGACACATCCTGAATAATATGAATGTCAAGAGAATTGATCTCCAAATGCCATGTGACGGTGATGATGACGATGTCTAGGAAGGACACATCCTAAGGCATAGATGACACAGTTGGTTCTTCAGAAAGACATATCTGAAGAAAATTGACGATGCCTAGGAAAGACACATCCTAAGGCATGGATGACAGAGGTTATCTTTCAGAAGGACACATCTGAAGATTAACCTAAAGTTGACAGTTTGACAGGTTATGATGATTTGACTTGCTTTGACTGATTTTGACTTGTGTTTGACTATATGCCGATTTTGTCATGATGATATGATTGACCTGCTGATGAGATTATCATTCTGAATAAATGAATGTTTTATTTTGTTTTAGGAGTTATCCCATCTAGAAAATGATTCGCTTTTTCTTGAAGATATTCTAACGCGTGTGCCAGTGTAGTGTCATGAACCCTAATTGACTGACCTAGTGCAACCTTGGAGGCTCATCGATAGATGGCCTTGCCTACGTCATACACTCAGAGACCTTGTAGTTCGACACGACCAATGACTTTTTCCAAAGAATAGAAGTTTGAATCATGATTTTATTCTGACAAACCTAAATGGACTGACCTAATGTCTCAGGGACTCGAATATGAGTCTTGCCTACGTAGCAAATGCGTAGAGACAACGTAGTTCAGACAAATGACAAAGACTGATTGATATGACTGACTATGACAAGAGATGACTATGTGTTTACGCTCCTCGAGTAGTCTGATGTTTTGTTTGTGGTTTTCTTCAGGATGTTTTATAATTTTTAGGTCTTTCTTTAGGACATTTTATGATGTTTTTGGTCTTTTTTCAGGACTTTTTACAATGTTTTTGTCTTTTTTCAAGACTTTTTGTGATGTTTTTGTCTTTTTTCAGGACTTTTTGTGATGTTTTTGTCTTTTTTCAGGACTTTTTGCTAATTTCCAAGATCATGTGCGACATCCACTATAGTTTCATGATAAATTTTTTTCTCCCAGTTAGGTCCAAGACTTAGACATTTTTAAGGAACATGGACGGGATGCTGCTGGTTTACTAGATGGATAGTCGTCAGGACTTGATGTTAAAATTTCTTCCCCTAGTCAGGTCCAAGACTTAGCCATTTTTAAGGAACATGGATGGGATGCTGCTGGTTTACTAGATGGACAGTCGTTAGGACTTGATGTCAATCGTTTATCCACTATGACAGGTAGGGTAGAATGTAGTAGCGATCATAATGATGGGGATAATACCTTTCATCTTAAGCCAACGCAGACAAAGTGATAGTAGATGGCAGAGCAATGATTGACTACACATGGCACCTGTTTGCCAGGTTTTCACCATGGCACTTGTCCAAAGCGCCTGTTTACCAGGTTTTCACTATTGAACGAATCATTTTTCTCTTTACTATTTTCTTGACGTTTTTATTTTTTTGGTGTCACCAAGATGCCTGTTTGCCAAGTTTTCATCAAGGCAACAATTTTTTTTATCATTTTTCAATTTTTTTATTTTATTTTGTGGTTTTTCAACTTGATCCTCTGATGCTATGCATAGAACCTTCGGAGATGTAAACTGTTAATGGGCTCTGTCAGTTTTTCTCCATTTGGTGTGGCCAGCTGATAAGCTCCAAAACCATAAGAAGATATGATAATGTAGGGACCCAACCAGTTTGGTTCAAACTTTCCTGACTTTTCTCTGTTAGCTTGGTTCTTGGGGTTCTGCATGAGAACTAGGTCGCCAATGTCAAACTGTCTGACCATAACCTTCTTATTGTAGCTGCGACAAAGACAGTTATGATATGCTTGGAGATGGTTCAGTGAATTTTGTCTTCTTTCTTCTAGCATTTCCAGCTCGTGCAAGCGTGATTGTCAATACTCCTCTTCATTAGTTAGGCCCTTCAGAGAGACTCGTAATGAAGGAATTTTGACCTCAATGGGAAAGATGGCCTCCGCGCCAAAGACTAGGGCAAATGGAGTGGCCCTTGTAGGCGTACGAATGCTAGTTTGGTAAGCCCACAGAGCAGGGTTGAGTTGTATGTGCCAGTCATGACCAACGTCATTGACAGTCTTTTTGAGGATTTTGACAATAGTTTTATTGGACGCCTCAGCTTGACCATTTCCTTGTGGGTAATAGGGAGATGAAAAATGGTGTTGAATGTGAAATCGCTCACAGAACTCCCGAATGTCTTGGTTTTTAAACGGACGTCCGTTGTCAGTGATGATGGATTGCAAAAGGCGATACCGACAAATGATGTAGTTAAGGATAAAATTCGATATTTGTTTGCCGGAAATATATGTCAATGGGATGGCTTCAATCCACTTCGTAAAATACTCAGTGGCGGTGATAATGAATTTGTGGCTGTTGGAGGAGGTTGGGTGAATTTTACCCATGAGGTCGAGTCCCCATTGAGCGAAGGGCCAAGGAGAAGTGATTGGTCGAAGTTCTTGTGCTGGAGCATGGATCAAATCACTGTGAATCTGACATTTGCAATAATTCCTCACATATTCAATTGCATCCTTTTGAATTGTTGGCCAATAATACCCAAGTCTCGTTACTTTCTTAGCTAGAGTAGGACCACTCAAATGAGATCCTCATATACCGTCGTGCACTTCGCGTAAGGTCGTACGCACTTCGTTAGTGTTGAGACATCTAAGGAGGGTGTCATCAAAACTACGGCGGTACAGGGTGTCACTGACGATGGCATACTTTGCGGATTTTCAGATGAAGGACTTCCTTTGGTTATTCGACAGGTTCAGTGGAAGGGTTTGGGATTTTAGGTAGTCGTAAATATCCTGATACCAGGGAGAGTTGGGACCAACCAGTTCACAAACCATTTCTGATTCTGGGATATCATACACCGGGATTAAGAGCTGTTCTACTAAGAACTCAAATTGTGACACATTTTGAGGGATGTCCAAGAGAGAACCAATAGTAGCCATTGCATCAGCTACCTTATTCTGTATCCTAGAGATTTTTTCAAAATCAATCAATTGGAAGTATGTCAGAAAACTATCCACCATCCTCTTGTAAGGAAGTAACTTCTCATCTTTTGTTTCATAGTCATCATTCACTTGGTTGATAACAAGCTGAGAATCCCCGAATACAAGCAACGTTTGAATTTTCCATTTAATTGCCATTTTGAGGCCTATGACTAGTGCTTCATACTTGGCAATGTTATTTGTACAAGGGAAAGCGATCCGGAATGCCTTAGGAATTGAATCTCCTTGTGGTGTGATAAACAAGATTCTAGCGCCTGAGCCATGACTAGTATGAGACCCATCAAAATATAGCTTCCATGGTACCGCCGGTTCCACATGAAAAATGGACTCATCGGGAAAATCTGTTACTAGTGGATGAGTGACTTGAATGGGTGCATCTGCCAGTTGATCTGCTATTACCTGTCCTTTTATTGCCTTACGCTTGACATATTGTATGTCATACTCACTTAGTATCATAACCCATTTTGATAACCAGCTTGTTAATGCTGCCCGGCTTAAGAGGTATTTCAGTGGATCAATCTTGGCAACCAGCTGTGTCTGGTGACTGAGCATATAGTGTCTTAATTTCTGGGATGCAAAGACAACAACAAGGCATGCACATTCAATGTGTGTATAGTTCAACTCATACCCTACTAGTGTGCGGCTGATATAATAGATGGCTCGTTCTTTTCCTTCATGATCATTTTGTGCCAGTAATGCCCCCAGTGCTGAACTAGTAGTCAAGATGTAGAGTATCAATGAATTTCCATGAATTGGAGGCATGAGGACTGGTGTTGATAGTAGGTAATCTTTGATTTGCTGAAAGACTTCTTGACATTTATCTGTCCATACAAAGGGGATACCCTTGCGCAACAGATACTGGAATGGGTGACACTTATCTGCCAATTAGGCTATGAAATGCCGAATAGATTATACTCTACCTTGTAAAGTTCTGAGTTCACTGATTCCTCTGAGCAGAGGCATGTCTATGATGGCTTTGACCTTTGCTGGATCAACCTCTATACCTCTTCAGGAAACTATGTATCCCAGGAGTTTTCCTGATGTGACCCCAAAAAAACTCTTCTTAGGATTTAGCCAGACTTTGTACTCTTCAAGTCTCTTGAAAATTGTGTCGAGTACCTTGAGATGATCTTTCCTGGTTGCTGATTTGGCCAATAGGTCATCTACATAATCTTCCATTATTTTGTGTATCATGTCATGGAGGATTGTGGTCATAGCCCTTTGGTATGTGGCACCTGCATTTTTGAGACCGAATGACATGACATTCCAACAATATGTACCCCATAGGCAAGTAAATGCTGTTTTGTGTTGGTCTTCAAGAGCAATGCGAATCTGATTATAGCTGGAGAAACCATCCATGAGGGATAGCATCTCATATCCTGTGGTAAGATCAACTATGATGTCAATGTTTGGCAAAAGAAAGTCATCCTTCGGGCATGCTTTATTTAGGTCTCGAAAGTCTGTACATATGTGGATCAACCCATTTGGCTTTCTCACCGGCACTAGGTTAGAAATCCATTCAGCGTAATCAATAGACCGTATGAATTTGGCATCCAGTAATTTCTTTAACTCGGCCTTGACTAATAGAGCAACTTGAGGGTGCATTTTGCGTAACTTCTGCTTGACTAGTTTAGCATTAGGTAATAGCGGGAGATGGTGCAAAACTAATTCTGGGTCCAATCCTGGCATGTAGCATAGGACCATGCGAAGCTGATTTTTTATTCTGCAAAGAATTTATGAAATTCTGGTCTCTCATCTTCAGTTAATGATGCAACAAAGAGGACCATCTTGGGATCTTCTGTAGTTGATATGTTATCCTCTATTGTGTCTTCAATAAGCATAGCTGATTTCTCCTATTGCATGGGGAGAAAGTCCAGTCCTCCATCTTTGGGCGCCTCAGAGAGGTTTTCACCTGCAGATACGTCCTTTATTTTTACTATTTTATCGTCAAGAGGTGCCTTTCGGTTTTCACCTAGAGATGTTTCATTTTTTGTTTTATTCTTATTTTTACTTTTGTGACTAGAGGATAGAAGAGTCTCGCCGAAGTATTCCGTGTAGTCTAAATCAATGGCGAAGCCTGATTTGTGGTCGCCATTGGGTATGCCTTCTCATAATAACATAAATTCAGCAATTGCCTCATCATTCTGAAATGTATCTAGCACTGGCGGTCCTTGTTGGTCCCAATCGACTAGCTCAGGGTAACTAAGGAAATGCCATCGTCAATGTCAGTGAATTGGGGTGATGATGCAGACAACATGTAGATGTATTCAGTGATGTTGTAGATGAGATTATCATCATCCAACTTGACATCATACTCTATCCAATATTCTCCTTCACTAGTGTCATGTTCGTTGTCAAAATAAGGGGTGAAGGTTTTAGAGCCCTGATTGTCAACGTCGTCTGATACTTCACATGGATTGGACTGAAGGGGTTCAGATGAAGGGTGTTGTATGTCATGGGAGGTGGCAATGGGACTTTGACTATTTGAAGCTTGTTCAGTTTTGAATGTTTTCCAAAACCATTGTTCAGAGGTCAGTTCCCCTGGTTCGACAAACAAATCATCAAGACAATAGTTACTTAGGGATCTTTCTAAGCCAAATTCCCATTCTTGGGAGTCCGTTTTAGTGAGGGTTTCCCTAATAGTCTCGACACTATTCGAAGCATGTACTTGCTCATTTGAAAGTCTAGAAATACGTGATCGTCATTGTCGGGTGAGCCAAAACCTAATCCAAGATACTTCGGAATTTGAAAAGTTTCTATGGGTTCCCTTCGGCCAGTTTTATTTCTTCCTAGGCCACTAGTACCATCGTAGCCTTTAGCCTTTATGATGTCATAACCTTTGCCATATTTTTGAACTGGTAATGGGGGTAGTGTGACAGTATCCTTATAGATCCATCCTGTAATGTCAGTAAGGTCTTCCTTACTCATGTCTCCCCACTTGATGAAAACTATTTTTGGTGGAACTTTGAAAGTTTCCTGAGGTTCCATTATGAAACATGGCCGACCATAGTCCTTTGGAGACCTGAGCATTGTTGTTATGCTGTATGTTGTGTGTAGTTTGAATTCTCTGCAGCCAAGGTCCTGGATTTTGACAGTGAATTCAGTATTAGGGCTAGTGGAAGGTGGTGGTATGGCAGAAGACATGGATGGAGCAGATGTGGAAGATGGCGTGAGTGTCGATGGATCAATATATTTGGATGACAAGGAGGCAGGTGCTTCCCGATTAATAGGTACTCAGTTTTCCGAAATACCCCGTAGGTTGGTACAATATTAGAAGGGGTCGGGGTCGCCGTATATGGTTATTTCCGTGCCGTCAAATGGAAACTTTAGGCACTGGTGATATGTGGACATAACGGATTTTAAGGCATGAATCCATGGATGACCTAACAAGATATTATATGGTAGTTCCAAATCGAGGACTTGGCAGGTTATGTCCACAATGACCGATCCCACTCTAATAGGGGGAGAGATAATGCCACGTGAAGAGCGTTCCTCGTCATTGTATGATTTGATCACTATACTCTTTGTTGGGTCTACGCACGCATCAGAGAATCCTAGAGCCTTAACCAGTTTGAGGGAGCATATATTCAATCCTGCTCCGCCATCTACTAAAACCCGTCTAACTTTGTGCTTGTGGACAAAAGTTTCTATGTGCAATGCGTCATTGTGGTTGGTTTTAGGTGATGAGTAATCTTGGTCCGAGAAGGTGACGTGGTGAGACGTAGTGAGATATCCCACCATGGTTTCAAATTGATTGACATCGATGTCCTTGGGGATCGATGACTCGAGCAAAGTTTTATCTAGGATGTCTTTGTGCGCGGGGGATATGCGAAGCAACTCAAGTATAGATATTTGTGCTGGAGTATTTCCTAGCTAGTTGATGAGGTTGAACTGACTCTTGGGTTTCCACTACTTTATGGTCGGGACAGGTTGTGCCTATTTAGCAGATGGGACAGGTTGTGATTGTTTAGCAGATGGGCCCGGTATGGTGATTTTGGCTTGTCTAGCAGTAGGTGGACTAGCTATAGTGACCTTGCCACTGCAAGTAGTAGCGTTACATTGGGGTGCCCTCCTGACCATAATGGTATTGATGTATTCATTGTCAGTTCAGACATTGTTTATAGTAGGTCCACTAGAATAGTCGTACTTGACTTGGGCGAAGTCAACTTGATTATTGTGCATCTGTGGACATGATGTGGAAGCCTTATGAGAACCATGGTCCTGCAGTGGATTCTTATGAATAGTATGATCTGAGTTGGAGGAAAATTGAGATCCACCTACTTCAATGACACGACTTTCAATAAGATCTTGTATTAGGTTTTTCAATTGTTGACAGTTAGAGGTTGTATGTCCTTTTCCTTGATGGTATTCACAAAATGCATTGTCGTTCCACCATGATGGTTTGAATTGTCCTGTGTCATATGGTTTTGGTTCTTGGAGTGTAATGACCCCATTCTGGAGACATTTCTTAAGGACTTCTTCAATGGGTTCACCCAAAGGAGTGTATGTGCGACCTTTAGAAAATTGTCTTGTCTGACGGTACTGGCCCTGATTATTTTGACTGTTCTGATTGTTGAAAGGGACATTAGGAGGGGGTGTCGATGTCGTTAGTTGGTGTTGTTGTTTAACCCCTTTTAGGGCCAGTACAGGACCCACAACGTTTGCAGTCTTGGCATCAACAACACCGTCATTTGTAACGTGTTTATTTTTTACCCAGTATTTATTCTTGTCGGTGGTTGGATTGACATTTGTGTTTTTGGAACCATATCGTAATTCTCCCTTTGCGATAAGGGCTTTCTCAATCTGGACCCCTTTTTTGACTAAATCTGTGAAGTTTGTGCAACAATGTATTTGCAATGCATATTTTAGAGGCCCTAGAATGTTTGGACAAACATGTCAACTTTCTCCCTTTCGGGGATGTCAATGTGACATCGACTAGCAAGGCTTCTCCATTTTTGAAAAAATGGGATAAATGTCTCTCCAACATCCTCTTGCGTGAGAGTGCACAAGCTAGTGATGGAGGTGTCCATGTCGATGTTGTACGCATAGTTTTTGATGAATTTTCATTTAAGCTCATCCCATGTTTGGATATCCTTTTGTGTGGAAAACCATTCAAGGGCTTGACCCGCCAGACTTTTAGAAAAAAGTCTCATCAAGTATGTTTGTTCATAGGCGATGTCCATACAATTGGTTGCAAATTCGTGAACATGTTCAATGGGGTTTGTCTTGCCTCTGTATTTTATGAAATTTGGTGACACATATCCCAGAGGAAATGGAGGCATGTATATGCTCATGTTGAAAGGGTATACATTTAGGTCATATGATACTTCCGATTTCTGACCTAAAATGTATATGTTTTGAATAGTTTTTTCTACCCCCATCAGTCTTGTTTGGAAGGCATCCATAATAGGATCATTGGTGTTTCCATATGTTGTATTGCTTGGTACACCATAGGGTCCCGTTTGTTGTGCGTGAATATTGGTGTGTTGTGGTAGTATGGATTGTTGTGATATGTAGGACGTTTGCGGATTTCCGTGTTGTTGATATTGAAAGTTATGATTGGGTGCGTGTTGGTGAGTATGAACGTTAGATGAGTAGGTTGGGATATGTCCCCCAGCCATGTGTGTCGTTATTTGGGGAATGTGATGACCATGAAGGTTATGATGTGTTAATGGTGCCATGGGTTGTGTTACTTGGCCACCTTGTGCGAATTGTTGGGTTTGCACAAGGAGAATGTTTGTATTTGTACCTTGGGAGGCAATGACATGTGACTGTGTTGTCGTGTTAATGTTTGGTTGTTTTCCTTGGATAAAAATGCATCCCTTGCCCCCTCCCAAAGGATTTTGTGAAATACCACTGAGCGGATATGTCAAAGGTGCACTCATGGTGGTAGATGGAGTTATCAAGGGGGGGTTGTTATGACTTGATGATGCCCCCATGGCATTTATCGTAGTGGTGAAAAGAGGATTGGAGTAATTTGCCCATATTGTTGAGGAGCCAAGGTTGGTTCTAGCCGATTGGGATAATTTTGTGGATGTTGTGGGAATTGTGGATGATTATGATCCTCCAATAGATGTAGTATTTATTGTGTTGGAGGTGTTTGGGATGTTGGAGGTAGCATGTACTATCATTGTGGTGTCAAAGAAAGTATTGCTCGTAGTGTTGGGAGGTTGACCACTATGTGACATGTAATGTGCGTTGTTGTTATTAGGGTCAGGAGGTGTCACATTTATCATGTTAATGTCAAATCCTCGAGGTAATTTGGCTCCTTCACTCAAGAGTATAGCCAAGTATTTGTCTTTGTCGTAACAGACCATTGTTTCAACAAATTGAGAGGCTTCTGGATCTTGTGCTATTGCCTCTAAGTTTTCCTCAAGTATTTGACCATTTTCATCTTTTTGCAAGAATTGGTCAAATGGACTATTTGATGAGTGTGGTGTCATCATTAAGGGTTGATTATTTGTTTTTCCGAATGGATTATCAAAGGTCCAGTTTGGGTCAAACGTTGGATTGTTGATAGTGGACGTGGGGTCTTGCCTAGAGTTTACCATTTGTCTTTATTGTTTTTGAAGTCTGATTTCCACCATAAATGAGATTACTCAAATAAAAAAGAATGACAACTAAATGTAGTGAAGACGCTATGCAAGGTCTAAATTCCAAATGATGACTAGGATGACTAATGTTTTGGATTTTTGTGAATAGGATATGCAATGTAAAGATTTAAAATGCAATTTAAGACAAGGGTATCTAAGCAATTCTAAGCTCAAACTTTGATTTCGATTTTGGTTACTAGAGAACTTTGTTGAAAATGACAAGGTGACAAGGTCAAAATGACTAGTGAATTTTCTTAACTAGACTTTTGAGTTGGAAAATCCACAAAAGAGGACAATGACTGAAAAGGGGTTTGATAACTTAGTCCAAAAGAGCCAAGTTTCGAAAACAATGATGTTGCAAATTGTGCTGAGGTTTACCTAATCCTAAAGATGCAAAAATGTGAACCTAGGGACAACCTAATGTCGAATGTATGCAATTAAACAAAAGTGAAGGATGAAACCTATGGGGATGAATGCAACTAATGGTCAAGACTTTGAGCAATTTCAAGTTTGGTTTCTGACATAATCTTCTTGGGAACAGTTTTTGGCAAATGACTGAGAAGATTAAGACTTCGGCTTTGACTTTGTATGAAGTTTTAAATAGTGATAGAAAAATGCATTGTTTGAGGTGTCAGTTGCGTTGGTGTTTTGCGAATGCGGCGCAAGTTTAGCAAATGCGACTCAGAAATAGACAAATGTGACTCAATTTGTCAAATGCAACTCAATGACAGTCAGTTGCATCTCGGTTTTGCATATGCGGCTCGACAGTGTTCAGATGCGTCACAACACATACAGATGTGGTGTTTTAAATGTCAATTGCGGTTTAACAGAGCAATTGTGGTGCCGAAAATCGATTGCGGTTCACCAGATGCGACATAGTTTTGTTTCAAATTGATTTTCTTGTCGTTTTGATGGCAAGTTTGATCTGTTTGGTGTTGAGTGTTTTGTTTGGAGCTGTAAATGTGATAATTCCAGAAAGAACTTGACAAGCACAGTGTTTTTAAAAGTAACCAAACACACATCAGATAAGCACAATCCTAGGTTAGGCCATGACAACATTCGCTAGATTCCACGCGGGTTTCCCTAACCGCATATCTATAGCATGTGAATTCAGAAGCTTGGCTGCACGGGCTCCCCCTTATAGTGCACTCTCTTCTCAGGCCAACCAAGCTTCCAACCCCCATGAAACTCCCATGGTGAGCTGATCACCTCTACTACAAACTGCGAAAGTGTGGATGCCTTCACATCGACCGGTGCTGTGCTAGCAAATAGAAGGATTTTGGCTTACTACACAAAAGTTTTTAGTTAGGGACCCTCGTTCGAGTGGATATACACGGGGCAAGAGATTAATCACCATTAAGGTGGCACTCTAGCCTGAAGAGGTTAAGCTCAACAGGGTTTAAGGGAATACAACTCCGTCCGTATGACACATCCACACAAGCAACTGAAATATTCTGAGCCAATTTTTTTTAAATTTTCAATTGCAACAAGCAGAGCAATCCACAGTCGATAGGATTAGCTCTAAACTAGAACGATATTGAAACAACTCTAACCAGAATGTACACCAGGATCCCGATGAGGGCAAGGTGTGAGCATTGGTCAGAGGATCTGAATGCAAAAACAGAACTGGAAGGAACTCTAACCGAGAATGGCGCCGATGATGGCGAGCATATGGTCAGAGGATCTTCTACCACTACAAGTACTGAAAGGGAACTCAACACCAAGTATGTGCTACCCAATCCAGTATGGAGTTGAGGCGACCATATGGCGGAGTGCTAAGAATTACAATGCTTTGAAGGGAAATAAGCTAGAATGCTGAAGTAACTCGACACCCAAAATGTGCTTTCTAACCCGGAGGGGGAAAGGAGCTACCATAGGGCGGAGATGTAAGATATTACAAAGCAATTATAGAATGTAAAGCATGAGTGTTACAAATCATGAAAAAGCAGGATTAAAGAACTGCTGTCAGTACTATTGCCAGCTTACAATAATTATGAATCCCTGCAAGATCAATATTAGAGCTCTTCAAAATTGTTGCAACAACAAGGAACCTTTTACAAAGCCTTTAATGATTTCTTAACTCCGATCCAAGGAAGAAAATGCAGATTTCTTAAATCTGGTTATGACAGACCTGCACTTAAAATAAATAACCAGCAACACAGAAATTCAATGAATAGCTCAAAACTCCCTCAACTCTCACTCAAATTGTCTCAAATCTGATGCAATAGACCCTCAAAATGATGGCGCCTAACTTAGTAATAAGAAATGGCATCTAAAAATGGTTATTAATTACTGACACGAATCCCAAGGCACTCCAGAAAGTACGGCCTTCAAGGAATGACGAATTTGCATTATAAAATCATAAACTTCGTATTAAAATCTGCAAATATTCATGAAGGGGCGCCTCCAACAGGGAAACACAATGAGACAATACCCAGAATGAGAATGTTTAAGATTTGAGACTTGTGAGCAGAAATATACATTCAGCAGTCATGACCAGCAACTCTGGAATTGACAGGAAATGATAAAACTCAACTACGAAGGATAGGAAACCAACTATAACTGAAAAGACAAATCAATAACACTCAAACCTCTCAACTAGTTGCTGTCTTTCAAGCAAGAAGAAGAGCCAAGCTAGGAGGCCTTCATTCCTCGAAGCAATCCCAAAGCCAATCTGGCAGCATAACATTCCTGTAGACAAAAGATAATCTCAATGATAACCAATGGCCTCCTTTTATAATTTTCAGATGATCTTTCTCGAAACCCTAAACTTCCTTTTCGAACCAAACCCTAATCCTCCAATAGAAGGCGTCCCACTTTTCCAAGCAAACTTTGACTTTTAATAATACTTTATTTCCTTCTTGAAATTGGCGTCCAATTTGAGCTTGGGTTAATCTTTACTTTATAAGAAATATAATTAATTTCTTTCAATGAGGCGCCCACCCATAAAGACATCTTTTAAAACAACTTAAAGTGACGAGCTAGGCCAAGGGGGTCAATGTTAAAATATAACATTAAAACATGACTTTAATTAAATAATTTGACTTATCTCTCCAATTGTGCCCCGAAGCCATAAATGAGCAAGCCAACTGATCAGTCTGAAGTAGAAAGTCAACCATGCCGAAACCAACAGGAACACTGCCAGAAATAGAATTTACTAAAAATAGTAAATTCCTGAAGATGCTCAGAATGCCAAGAAGAACATATCACTGCAAAGCTCTCTGAAAACCCAGAAAGAATCCGCCATTGAATCAACCAACCTCGAGCAAGAGCATCCTTCAAAACAAGAAACCCTAATTTAACCTTTTCGAGTAGCCTACGGTCTCCTAATAGGCCACGGTCAATTGGAAAACATCATGCTCGAGAAGGGGACATTACAGCAACCTTAGGTTTTCCCTTACGGTTTACATTTATATACTAGTCGGGGGTAGCTTGGCTTTAGCTCTATTGCCGGTTTGAGTCGCGTTGGGGTGATGAAATCCCCAAGCAAGCCCAATTTCTAGAGTTAGTAACTGTTTCTCTTACACCCAAGATCGCCTGAAAGCTTGAGGGGAGAGGATACTCCGATATACCAAGTCAGGGTAATAACATATAAAAATGGGTCTAGTTTTCTGATCACGAGGTTTTCACCAAGTGAGAGCATACTCACCTACCATTTTGCAAACACAATCAAACAGAAACATACATGCATCCATTTTAAGAGCACCAAAATGAAGTGTTTTCTACACTAGAAATCGCAAACACGTTTGAAAAAAAATGAGTCTTTGACAAGCGTAGCTGCAAAACCACAAGTTAGCAGTTTTATCCACCAGTCTTGGACCCATGAAACATAACCGCCACACGCTGTGAAACACGATTAGTAACACAACAACCCCTCCTGGGCAGAATGCAGAAAATAAACTAGAATGCTAAAAGAAAATAGAAAGAATAGAAAAACCTTAAAAATCTAAATGCAAATGAGAAGAAAACTTTACCAGGTGAATGCGTCACGACAGAGCAAATGCGTCGCTTGGTTCATCAAATGTGGCTTTGTATTTCAACTGCGGATTTCTGGACTATGATTGCAGCTTGAGAGAGAAAATGTGGCTTTCCTATTTGTGAATGCGTCGCGACACATCAAATGCGTGATGATTTAAAAAAAAATGGTTGCGTCGCTCCATACTTGTACCTTCAAAAATAACAGAAAACAAAAAACCATACGAAAATAATAGCAAATAACAGAGTCATGTTCACGTTGGGTTCACCAAATGTATCTATGGAAATTTAGATGGGTTAGCTTATTAAATAATAAAAATCAAAATCCAATGAAATAACAAAGCACAAAGGAAATATAATGAAAATAAAAGGAGTATTACTACCAGAAATCTTCATCTTCCATGGTTCACCTTTGTTACACCTTCTAGTTTGCAGCAAGTCAATGAGGCCCTCAGATTTCAAATTGAACAACCTATAATAATGCCAAAGCCCTATGCAAATGTTGAAGGATTTGATAAAATTATGCCTATGTCTATGACAATATGATAAATGAAAATAATGACTACCAATGCTAAAATGACTATAATGCTTATATTAAAAATGACGGGGTCCCGAAATTATGAGCAAAATTGTCATTTATAGAAAACACAATTTTGAGTGGACGGATGAGATTAAATTCTAAGAAAGACCTAGAATGAGAGGTCCAGATTAAACCTAAGAAGGGTTAGGGAAAATTCATTAATCGAACAGTCAAGATAAAACCTCAGATAAATGGATCGACGGTGGAGAATATATTAGACAAATTTATTAGAAAATAAAGATTTTCGAAAATCAAGAAGATAAAGATTGTCTGATTTGCAAGATTCGAAAAATCAAGAAGATAAGATTTGAACTGACGATCAGATTTGGAAAATCAAGAATCTGCCCGATTACTTGATTTTTGGAAGATTAGTTACTAATTTGAATTAAATTAATTCAAATTATGGATTTTATGAGACAATAAATAATCTTTATCAGATTATTTACCAAAATGGACTGACAGTTAAGATTGTGATGACATTTTAAATAATTTTATTTATTTAAAATGAGAGGAATACTATTTTTGACAATTAAATAATTAAATTGAATTATTTAATTTAGAAGATAAGATTAATTAATTAAATAAATTAATCAATTCATTTAATTATGACAGTTAGTGACATATTAAATAAATAAATAAAACTTATTTATTTAATAATCAGGAAGAAATATATGACAAAGGGGAATTAAATAAATTAAGAAATTTATTTAATTAAGGGAGGACTTAGACAATTAAAGACGTATTTAATAAATAAATAAAATTTATTTATTTAATAATCATAAAGAATACAAAGACATGAATTAATTAAATAATTATGAATTATTTAATCAATAGTCGAATGTGGACCAATGATATAATTAAATGTCATAATTATGCTAGGACGAAAGTGGTAAAAATGAAGCTTGTATGCCTAGGACATTTTTAGGTGTCTACACTTCCATCCTCCCATTTGCTCCAAAATTCTTTTTCACCCCTCACTTCCCACATCCAAGGTTCTGTCCTAGCCCTTGCATCACTCTTCTAGGTTGTTTCCCTAGCTACAACCCTACTTCAATCCCAAGTCACTGTAGCAAAACAATCATAGCCCTCACCTCCCACAATGGATTGGATGGGAAATAACCCATCACCATTGTCCTTAAATTATTATCACAATATTCCAAAGAACCTAGAAGGGTTCTATAGCAAGTTCCACCCACGTGATCCACAAAGGAAAATAGGAGAACACATTAAGGTTTTTCAAATAGCATTGAAAGATATGCAGATTGAACATGAGGATGTGGCTTGCAGGCTCTTCCCTTACTCATTAAGGGATGAGGCCTTCTATTGGTACATTCATTTTTCAACTAGATCCATCACTACTTAGGATCAAATGAAGAACACATTCTTATAGAAGTTCAAAATTCTTGTCAATCCCAATGAACTATATCAACAATTCATGTCTATAAGAAGAGAAGTCAACAAGCCAATTAGCTCCTTTAGTGATAGATTACATAGAGATTACATGAAGTCTCAACCACCTTATGTGGTTGATGATGGTTTCGCTCAACTGGTGTGTTACACTGCCTTAGATAAAATTATGTCTGCTTTGGTAAAAAGGATGCACCCTCCACCTGCCAGTTGGTGGATGCATATGTAGAAGCATTCACAACAAGAACAGACTTGGGGAATCATATTGAAGGCCTGCTGCCCTCCTTAGGGCCAACTTCCAACCCAACTCAGATTCAAGGGCTCACTCATGCCTTGACCCATCAGATGCCTATGCTGAACCAAGTCTCTCAGCTACCAATAGTGCCACATCCGAGGCAGCCATTGAACCAAGCGCCTTCAGTGCCTCATTACTTGTAGCCTTTGCAGCAACAGGCTTATGCTCAATAGCCTCAAGTTACTTCATACTTGCAAGGATATGAGTTCCTAGCTTCCCAACAGAACCAACCTATGATGCAACCAGTATTTCTTCAAAATTCAGTGCCCAAATAGAATAACGTTGAGAAGGATCAGATTGATGAGCTAAGTGAACCAATCAAGAAGCTATCTACAAAGATGAAACATTTAAGAAGTCAAAACAAGCAGTTGCAAGCCTCTCAAAGGAGCATCCAAGCCAACATTAACTGGGATAACCATGACTTTGGCGCATCTTTCAAACATAATTATGAAAGAAGTCAAAATTCAGGATAGAACTTTGAAAGGAGGCCTTCACAAAGGAAAAATAGAACTTGGAATACTAGGCCAAACAATGGAGGTGGTCCCACACCTCTGGATCAACTGGGTGGTACTGATAAGTCTACAAGCAGAGTTTATCTAGCTGAGGCCACCTTGTCAGGATGGTGTTGAATCCACAAGATGAACAAGCATTCTGAGTTGGATTGCCTAGAATTCTAAACTGCCGCAGAGATTTTTCAAGTGGAAGTCCAAAATGTTGTTGATGGATCAGGCTTTAGAGACTTGGTTCCTTCAGAGCCATATGATTCCTCAGTGTTGGTGGTCAACCAAACTGCTTTCCCACAAAGTGAAAGCAACATGCCTGAGAAGGAGGTGACACCCAAGGACGAAGAATCAAAGGGGGTGAGTAACGAGAGGTCCTTATCTTAGCTTTTTGATTTAGTAGATAATCACCTCGTAGATGAGGAAGAGCTATATGAACTTGAGATCCAAATGTTCCATCAAAGAGAAATCTCATACAACTTAAGGAATAAACAAGTTGGCAGTCCTTTCACTACCTCCACTCCTCCCAAAAACTTCAATACTTTTCCTGATCCTAATGAAAACAATAATCCAACTTACCCCCACATGCCTACCCAATATTTCAATAGAAATAGGAAGCCTAATCAAACCTAGGATCAAGCCGCTAACTCCTCCAAAATAATTTTTTTGAAGAAAATGTTGAACAAATGGGAGAATATGTGGCAAACAAATTGAAAAGGGTCAAAGTGAGTTGGTCAGGCTTTGAGTTATTAAGGTTACCTGCTGTCCAAAATTCCTTCTTTAGGTCATTGAATGGGATTGCTCCATTGAAGTCAGTCCAAGAGGTACCTGTGAAGGGAGTCTCATTTGACACCTCCAACAGCGAGCTTGTGATTAGAGAAATTTTTAGAAAGAAGTTTGATTGGCCTCCAAACCAACAAGCCGGTAAAAGTTATCCATTAGATAAATCTCCCACCAAGGAGCCAAATTAGATCCAAACAAAGGATAAGTGCAGTGAAAAAGACAAGGCTGAAGTGCCCCAGGCTAACGTCTCTATAGGGATGTTACAAGGGAAGTTGGAGACTCCTTCCTTCTTGATGAAAATTCAAATATTTGGAAAGAACTTACATAACTTCCTGCTCAATTCAGGAGCATCAGCTAATGCCATGCCTTTTACAGTATTCCAGGTGCTAGGGATAACTCCTACCCCATCCCAATGGAAAGTGACTCAGTTGGATAAGACCAAAGTGAACATAGTCATGGAAATGAATAGGATACCTATCAAAATTTCTATTGACCCAAGGGTGAAACAAGTGATTGGCATTCAGGTGGTAGATATTCTCAACACATATGGCATTATATTGGGAATGGACTTCACCCGAACTTTGAACAGATACAGTGCAACATATTTTTCATATCTATGGCTCTCATGGAAAGGTCTGTCAAACTAGATCTACATTGAACGAGAGCCTCAAATGAAGTTCATGATCACATAGTACAATAACATGAACAAAGTTTTTTTTGTGGAAACTGAACTGGGAAATTATTTTCCCATGGCCTATCAAGGTGATGAATAATTTCAAGAAGAAGAAGTGGCTAAATAAGTCCTTGTATTATGTAGTGCACCTACTAATTTGACCTATGCCCCTAGCAACAAAAAAGTGCTGATTGAGTTCAAAGATGAAGATTCTTATGAAGATGGTAACCCTTAATTTCTTGATGGATTCCAAGAGTTTATGCAAAGATGCGTGCAAGACCAAGTCCGCCTAGGAACCAGGATGGACTTCAAAGAATTGTTGCTACCTAGTTGGTGTTGGGTACATGATGTAGCTCATTTTGAGTTTTAATGTTGCTTGTGCCAAAGCACGGTGGATTATATCAAGGGATAGGTTGCTATGGAAGAGAACTCTCAAGAGGGAAAGCAAGATCAAGACCAACCAAAATATGCACAACCACCCAATGATACATAAGGTTTAGATGCACAACCAAGAAAGGAAACATGTTCAACTAGCTCCAAAGTCAAAGGTTCTAAGTTCTGGATGCTATGCTTTGATGGGTTTAAATACAAACAGGGAGCAGGAGCCAGCTTCGAACTCATCAGTCCCATAAGTAAGATGTATTTTTCTTCCCATAGATTACAATTCTATTGCACAAATAATGTAGTAGAATACGAAGCATTAGTTCATGGATTATTGGTGGAATTAAGAAAGAAAGTAAAAATGGTGTAAGTCTTTGGTGATTCCAAGTTAGTTGTAATAAACGTTAGGAAGATATACTTCTGTCATGATAGAGAACACTATAGAAATAGGGTATGGGATCTTATAGAAGGCCTAGATGCATTCAATATTTAGTTGATCCCATGTAGCAAGAATCATATTACTGATGCATTAGCTAAATCAGCTAGCACCCTCCAGCCTTTGTCCTTGATTGGTTTAAAGAAATTCATCGTAGAGCTTACCTCTACCCCATCAGTGCCCGACAATGTCACCCATTTCTAGGTGTTTAATGACAAGAGACATGTCTTGGATATAATCACTAGTTTAGATGTATTTTCACCCCAAATCATTGATGAAACAAACCTAGAGGAGGCTGAGCTTGAAATAAGGGGAGTAATCAACTTAAAGACCAACACGATACCACAAGGAATGGTCCAACTAGAAAGGATATTTGATTTGGATCAGATAATGGATCGAGATTAGTAGACCAAGAAAGAGTCAATAGACAATCAATGTGATGCTCAGAATATGAGTACAACTGAAGAAGTTAAAAATGTTTTCATCAGCAGGTGTGCACCTTAGAGGAAAGAAAAGGAATTTTTGAAACCCAACACACTTTTCATGATGTAATTGCTTGGGGATATGAAGACCTGAAAATATATGATACACCAACTATCACTCACACCATTCCCCTTAAGCCAAATGTGCGACCTTTCTGGCAGCATCAACGCCCGATCAATGTACTGTTAGAGCCTATTATCTACAAAGAAGTTTAGAAGCTGCTATCTACCTGAATCATCTTTCCCATTAGGCACTCCACATGGGTAGCTAACTTGGTTCTAGTCAGAAAGAAAAATGGGGAAATTAGACTGTGTGGACTTCAGGAATCTAAATAGAGCTTTTGAAAAGGACAACTATCTAGTGCCTTCATTAGATGAGGTGTTACAGGTTATGAATGGGTCCCAACTTATGTCATTTATTGATGGCTACTATGGATACAACCATCTGATGGTGCAGTATGAAGATAGGCATAAAATTACATTCACCACAAAATGGGGAACGTTTGCATACAAAAGAATGCCTTTTAGATTGATCAATGTAGGCGCTATATCTCAACATGCAATGGATATAGCCTTCAAAGACCTCATCAAAAAATGCATCATCATATACATGGATGATCTCACCATGTTCTTGAAGAAAAGAGGGGACCACATCTCTGATTTATGCAAGGTATTTCAAAAATGCAGAGAGTTCAAGATTTCACTAAATACAAAGAAGTTAATTTTTGAAGTGACAGAGGGAAAGCTGCTAGGACACATGATTTGCGATAAAGGGATTTCCATAGACTCGGAGTGCATATAGGCTATACTAAAGATTCAGCCTCTTGGAAACAAGAAAGAGATGAAATCTTTTTTCGGGAAAATTAAGTTCGTCAAGAAGTTTATCACAGGCTTTGTTGAAATAGTCAAGCCCTTGAATGCCATAATCAAACAAGATGCCAAGGTGGAATGGGCACTAAAATCCAAGTAGGATTTTGAAGAAATCAAGAGGGCTATCATAGATGCTCCAGTACTAGTCAGTCTAGACTATTTGAAGTCATTCTACATCTACTCTTTTGTTTCAGACCAATCATGTGCCAGCGTGTTAATGCATAAAGATGAGGAAGGGAGTGAGCATCCCATTGCATTCATGAGTGCCCCATTAAAAGATGTAGAATGACATTACCACAATGTTGAAAAGAAAGAATATGCCTTGTTTCATGGTGTCAAGAAATTCAAGCATTATATCTTGAGGAACAAGGTGTTTGAAATTGTACTAGATCCAACTATCAAGACCTTGTTAATGCATAATGAGTTAGGTGAAAGAAGAGAAAAATGGGTTATGCTTCTACAAGAATATGACATGGAGATTCAACTTATGAATTTGGTCTGATGGTAGACCCACACTCACATAATAGAAGAAACAAGACCCAAGCTTATAGTGCAACTATACCACTTGGAGGATGTTTCGCCTAGTTAATGGTATGATGACATCATCTATTATCTGTTGAACAAGTGCTCGCCGTGGATGAAAGATGTAAAAAAGCATGCTTTGAGATTGAAGAGTAGCAGTTACATGCTTCAAGGAGCCATACTATACAAGAGAAACCATGAAGGAATCTATCTCAAATGTCTTGGGAAAGAAGAAGCTGCACAAGCGCTGAAAGAATTTTGACAAATTCAAAACTGGCCATGGGTCCGACCCCTCTACAACTCATCAAATTCTGAGAGTGGGGTACTATTGGCTGATGCTATTCAAAGATGCACATACCCATGTCAGATCCTACCATGTCTCTCAATCTACTACCACCAGGGTGAGGAATGTTGCTGTCTCACTCCAACCAGTTGTGGAGGTAAGGCCTTTTAATCAGTGGGGACTCAATTTCATTGGTTCGGTAAGCCCATCATCTTCTGTAGGCCATAGGTACATTCTGACTATTTCTAATTATTGCACTAGATGGACTAAAGCAATGGCATTTAGGCAATGTACAATTGAAGTAGTGCTTTGGTTGCCCATTTGCTTTAGTTTGCGAAAATGGTCTCGCATTTGCATCCCTTAAGTTTGCTATTTGGGCCTTTGATTATGGAATTGTGCTTAAGTTTTCATCCAATTATTATCCTCAAGGGAGTGGACTAACTGAATCCACAAACAAAAATCTGCTAATTTTCATAAAAAAACTTGACAAGAACCCAAAAGATTGGTACACCCAGTTGCGTTTTACTCTTTGGATAGACTGCACTCATCACAAAGCTGCCTTGAGAAATTCCCCATTTTGCCTCATCTATGGCATAGAGTCTATTTTCCCAGTCCACCTTAAGATCCCCACACTCCAATTCATTAACACATACTATGAGGAGGGAGAACACGAAGAAACTTGCTTGGTTGAATTGCTCCATTTAGAGGAAGTCCGCGACCAAGCAATAGAATTTTTTTCCAAACACTAGGGTGTAGTGAAGAGATGGTTGGATTTTAGAGCTAAATTAAAGGCCTTTAGGATTGTAGATTTAGTCCTTTGCTGGGACAAGGCCCATGAGAAGAAAGGGGGACATGAAAAATTCAACAAGCTCTAGCTTGACCCCTTTCAAATTTCTGAAATCTTAGGAGATAAGGTCTTTCACCCAAAAACGTTAACTGGAGAGGATGTCCCGTTGCCTATCAACAAGAAATACCTCATCCATTATTTCCTTGCTTGAGCTTTCCAAGCTCAGCCCCCTTTGTACATAGTTGTATATAGTTAGAGTAGGTTCTTTTGGTTTGCTATTTTTCTTTTGCTTCACCTTTGCACGCTTTCCTGACTTTTATTCTACTGAGGGTGTTTTCTAGTATTGACATGGTCGTTGTGCTTGGCTTGTTAGATGGACTACCTTTGTTTCCCACTCCCATCTGTTCCTTGGATAAGTCTTCATTAGTTATCATGAATTTTTGTTTTCCTCCGTGAGGTGGGTTTCCTTGCTCGAATTGTAACATGACCTAGGAAAAAACCCTTCTTTGAATCCCTTCACACTTATCTTAGATTACACATGATATATACCTATGAGATGAGGATGGTGTGTGTGGGTTGATTACACTTGATCCATGATGAATCTAAGCATAACTTAGCCACTACACCTCAATCACAAACAAGATCATTCAAATTGAAAGTGAAACTAAGAATTTACAGAAACTTAAAGTTACAAACTATGAAAATAGTTAAATTCCTACTATAACCCATTTGAAAATTATCCTGTTTTGGAATTGGTGTCGTGTTGATGTGGAACGACCCTTTCCCAATCCTGTGATTAGTGAGCATGTTTCAATCGATTCTATGGAAGAGAATCAATGAAACCATTGTGATAAGTGGATGAGAACCTGATTTATGCTAAATTAAACATGATGCAAGCTAAATTAGTACAATTCTATTCTAAAATTGATCTAATCTTTCAATTGCTAAGCTAATCTAAGCTAATTATATGCTAAAAGATGGAAACCCTAATTTGTAAACAAACTAAGATGGATGCATGGAAGCCATTAATGGATGTATTAAGCTATTATGCAAATTAAATGAACTAAATTAAGCTAAAAGTGAGTAAATTGAGAGTGTGAGTGTGAGTGAATTCAAAAATATGACTTTGCAATTGAAAGATGGATCCATTTGTCTCCAAATAGTGTCCTATTTATAGGAAAGAAAATGAGAAATGAAGGGTTGAGATAAAAAAGATTAATCAATGGTCCAAGATGGAAGGAAGAAGAGGTGTGGATCATGGATTCTCATCAACGGATGATAATGCATGATGGGATTTAATCAAGGGCTCACATTTGCTCCAAAAAAACACACTTTTAACTTGCTCACACAGGTTAAAGGTGACTTGTTCAAGAGGTAAAAGGTTTAGATTGCTCAAGAAGCCAAGTGCGTTGATTGGAGGAGAGAGAATGTTCTTTGGAATATTCTCATGGGTGAGGATAAAGGTATTTCTAAAATTAAAAGAAAGTTTTAATTGTGCAAAAAAGGAGATAAGGGATATTCCATGGGAATATTCCCCTTTTAGAGGAAAACTAGTTTAATTGTTAATTAAATAGGGTTTAATTGCACAATTAGGAGATTAGAAGAATTAAAGTGTTATTCATTAAATTAAATGATTTAATGAATGGGGGAGAGATGAAATGATATTTAATTAAATAACTTAGGGTTATTTCATTAAATAAGAATAAATTAAATACTTTGATTTAATTTAATGAGATGAAGTGTTAGCGTGAAAGGGGGTGAATTAACCCGATTTGATGAATTAAGTTAAATAGATGAAAATGATACAATTAATTAATTAGGCAGGATAATTCAATTAATTTAGGAAAAAGAGGATGAATTTGAAGAAGAAATGATTAGTAAACCCGATTCGAGTGTATCATATTGGTCAAGACATTTTTCGATGTCTACATATTTCCCCTCTTTGAAGTGAGGTACCTACTACTTCGATTCAAAGAATAATGCTTTTCAGACTAAAACTATTGCTTAAATCAAAAAAAATATATTTTTTGATTTTTTCAAATGCCCCAATTGAAGGATAAAGTTGATTCCTTTCCCCCTCGAGAAATCGGGTGGATATTTTGAATTTTGGGTTGATTTTTGAATAAAGGTTAAAATTTCCCCATGTATTCAGAAAGGCTCTGTGATGCAAGAATTATGCCAAAAACACAAAAAGAATGCAAAATTAGGTTCCAATTGGAAAAATTGGTGAAAATGATGATAAACACTAGCTAGAAAGTGAAATTAGAGCAAAAATCCCTAATTTTCTAGCATAAATTAGCTAAGAAGGGTCACCTTCAATTCATTTGTGCATTCACACCGTGGAGAATCTTGCTATTTTGAGCTCTGAACCTCTAATGAAATGGCACAATGAGAGCTCCCCAGGCACATTTTTGATCAAGTTCGAGAGTATCAATGGATTATAGGCTCAAGACCACCGTTATGTAACTCAAAACTTGATTTGAAATTTGAATTTTTGATACATTTATTGCACTTTGAAATTTAAAATTTGGTGGTGTCACTATATAGTGATGCCCATTTTGCAATCAATGACGCTAAAATGAATTATAGCGACACATATGTATAAGGCGACGTTATTTGTGATTTAAAATTATGGTTTCTAATTTTAAATTGTGATGCATGCTTATATAGCGACACACTTGCCGATTTAGAAATAGGGTTAGGGTTTTCCAAAGATTAAATCACGATGCCAGTATATTTGGTGACACACTTTGTGATTTGAAATTTGAATTTCCTTTAGGCGTCACAATTTGAAATTTAAATATAGTGACGCTATTGAAAATAGTGATGCTATTGTGATTTTTGAATTGAAAATTTCAAATTGAGTCAAATTTTCCTGATTTTTTTTTACGTCGTGTGCTTCGTGAGTGCAGGAGGTCATTGCACCACTATTGTTGCATGAGCACAAGCCCACCGTTATGGAGAGACTGGGGAATTTCTTAGAGTTATGCCAGGAGTACCTGGGAGAGATTGGGATTTGGTATGTTACATATGCACCTATTATCGAGACTCATTTAGCCATGATGACTATTCTATGCAAGAGGTGACATAGTGAGACTTCATCCTTTCATCTTCCCACTGGCAAGGCGATAGTGACCTTGGAGGATGTATGGAATATTATGCATTTTCCGATACATGGCGATCAGGTGATATACTATGTTGACTCTAGGTTTGATTTCTGTCACGAGGTTATGGAGCTGGAGAACATTGCTCTTGTTACATTATAGATTGACCTCAAGATGTATAGTGGTCATGTTTTGACTTTTAGATTGATCATCACAACCATCATTTCAAGTTTGGTGGCTCCTGGCAAACACAACAGAGGGTTCAACTTAGGATGGGGCCTGGCATGAAACTGGATGCTCTATAGGAGGAATCTTTTTACATGGGGGCTAGTGATGTTGGCCTCGATTTATCATGAAATGTACAACTTTTTTTATTGTGAAGGGAGAGCCATTGGTGCAGCGGTGACTTTGCTTCACATTTGGGCGTGGAAGCATATTGCTGTGCTTCGACCAAATAGTGCAGATGGTAGATGTGGAGCCAAATGATCCGGTCATTTGGGGGTACAAAGGTGCAATCACCTTGTGACACATTGGATAGATTGGGATCCCATATTGGCGATGGGTTTTGGATGATATGATAGATTTTAGGTGGCACCCATGGCTACAGATGCCAACATGGTATGATGATGCTCAACAGTTATTCTTTGCAAGATAGACCGAATACATGCACAGTCATGAGCATACAATCATTGAGCGGTACTTTCCAGATAGAATGGTACAAAAGTTTGAAGAGGTTCAAGACAGGCTAGATGATGCCTATAAGGCGATGTTTGTGAGGTCTTCTCATGAGGTTCCCACATGGGGACCTACTATTTCAGTGCCAGAGTTAGTTGAGAGATTCAGATGGTTAGTGGCTCAGACATGGGCCTTTGACCAGGGTTAGGTGGTAGCAGCTACTATTCTTGCTTATGATGCTTGGTTCACAACTCCACAATGCTTGAAAAATCTAGTGGGTGCTCCTCCATGTGGGAGACCTAGAGGTAGGGGGGCCAGAGGTAGAGGATAGGGACAGGGCGGCCAGGATGGCCAGGATGGGAAGGTTCTGGGGGCTCCACTAGTTGGGTAGCAACCTCCTCAGGTTCAACCATAGGTTCTTTCATAGTTTGTACAATATTAGGAAACACCGCCACCACCTCCAGATGCTAGAGATGCTCAGATATAGTAGCCGCAACAACATGTGCAGATTTTGATGGGTGAGCAGGATTATGCCTATCAACAGGTTTTGGCTATTACTGGTGAGAAAGACTAGGAAATACAATAGTTGGTCACCATTACAGTGGAGAGGGACCATGCTTGACATAAATTATAGGCTATGACTACAGAGAGAGACAAGGAGATTGGTCAGAGACATCAGATAGAGGCTGTGATAGAAACTTCCGTAGGTAGGATAGTTTCAGTGAGATTATATAGGGAGGTCATGAAAGAGGCCACATACTATAGGATGCATGACCACCGGGATGTATCGTAGGCACTCAGATAGCTTTATTTTTCACAGCATAGTGATGCACGACCAAGAGTTGAGGAGAAGCTAGAGAGGTAGGCTAGAGAGGGTAGCAGCCATTAGGGCTGACTCTCATGTATATACACTTTTTGATTTTGCTGCCCCATTCTTTCACATAGATATACATTCATGGGATCCTTTTTGATAGCCTCGTGGATATTGTATTTATGCTCGATATACATACACTGATCTAAATTTTATACCATGACATTTTTTTTTTGATATTTATATATGATATGAATACATATGATTTATGCTATGATGTGTTCACTTTATTTCATGCTTATTATGTATGGATGTATATGAGATGAGATGCTTATATTTGATTATGTATGGATGAAATGGGATATGCGATGATATGTGATGGATGGATGCATTGTTATGTTATTTTTTTAGTTTCTTTTCACAATATGCTATGGGATGAATTATGGAAATGTTGTGGATGCAAATGACATGGATGCATTTCATTTTGGTGATTTTCTACGCAATTTTATGATGATGTATGAATATGGATGTATGGATGCAAATGATAATGCAATGCATGTGTATGATATGTGATGCAATGATTCAAGATGCTCAAAATAAAAATTCTATATTATTCATCACAACTCAAATGATAATGCAGAATGTATGATGTGACATGCAACAATTATGTTGATGGATGTTTTATGATTATGCTATGATTATGAGATGCATGTATGTTGATGGTTTGTGGATGTAGGGTAGATGCATTGATGATGTTTTTGTTGACTGTCATGATACTAGGTTAGCATAGAGAGAAGATAGAAGAATAAAGAATGACCATTGATTTCAATAATTGCTTCAAAAATGCAACAAGTCTATGATCAATCAAGACTTTATTAGAGATGGTGACAAGACAATGCAAAATGAGGATGAATATATGATGATGAGTTGCTCACATTTTGGGATTGGGATTTTCTTTTGTTCCTTATTGTTTGATATAACACATAGACAGAATGCATAAAGGTATTAATAACCAGGACAACGTTGTATCTAGTGTAATGGAATTTGACTCGACAAATAGATAGGATAGTTCTTGTTCACACCTTGAAATACAAAAAGCTCATTGGAATGTAAGTTAGAAGCTTAAAATATATTGGACCAAAGCATATGCAATAGTAAACAACGTGCTCCAAACAAACTTCCTACACACAATTAAGAGAGTATGCGCCAAGATTATTTTACAAGAGTACCCACAAGCACAACAAATGAAATATAATGATTGAGGCCCCATTCCTTTCTCTCTAAATCATTTTGAGAGACATCATCACGAGGTCCTTGGAGTGGGTCATTAAGATAAATCATAAGAAAAGATCATAAACAAACAGTTAGTGTTATCTATATCTCTTTCCCTTTTAAGTTTAGCTACGGTGATATCTGATGCTAATGTCCATTGCAGGAAGGATACATCCTAGGACATGTTGATCAGATTGTTGTTTAATGTTAGGATGATGATGCTAAGATGAGCTGTTGATATAAACTTCACCGATGCATTTACCTATGACCTAGACTTTAGATTTTGACACTTAGGTTCTCACTTTACGACTTGCTACACTTTCTCTCTATTTGTTTTGCCAAAGGTTGAAGGTGGTGACCGATTTTTTATGGGTGAAGGTTTATTGCGGGTGAAAGTGAGATGAGATTGATGGGTTTTGGATTTTTTAGAATATTTCAATGTTTTTGATATTTTGAAATGTTTTTGAGGCTGTTTTTGGTCTTTTTGAAAGTTTATGTGAATGTTTATGTTTTTGATTTTCTGAGTTTGTTTAGGGTTTTCCAAGATATTTGAGGGTTTTTAGGTCTTTTGAATGTTTTCTATAATTTTTGGATTTTTCAATTTTCATTTTTTTGTGTTTTCTAATATTTGAATGTTTTTGAGTTTTCTAGAATATTTGGATGTTTTGGATTTTCAAATGTTTTACAAATGTTTAGGGATTTTCAAATTTATCTGGATGTTTTGGGATTTTATGAGTTTCGACCAAGAATATAACCTAAATACCTATCCTAGGGGTCTCGGGGTCTGATCAAAGATAGGCCTTGCCTACGTTATACATGCAAAGATCGCGTAGTTCGACAAAGGGGACTCTATTTTTTGGATTTTTGATGTTTTGACCTTTTTAGGGATTTTGATGTGTTTTGGATGTTTTGTATTTTTACTTTACAATTTTCTGAATTTTTTTGGATTTTAGTTGTACAAGATTTTGCAAATGTTTTTGGATTTCTAATGGATGTTTTACGAATGTTTTTGGAGTTTCGATGAGATTTTATGAATGTTTTTGGTATTTTCCGATAAGTTTTTATGACCTCAAGATATACAAGAAGCCAATGCGATCCATAATGAAATGCCCCCATTGTGACACGTTAGACTACTTCAATAAAGGTGAGATAGATTGAACTTTGGAATATGCCAATTAGTGCTAAAGGGTTTGTGATACTTCACAATATCAAGCTATGATAAGGACGCAGATGATGGATGAATGGGAGCACAAAGAATGATAGGACTAAAGAGTCAATGAATAGACGGAGGTGCCTTATTTATGAAAGGTTCCTATTTGTCAGGTTTTCACCAAGGTACTTTCCCAAAGCGCCACCGAAGTGGTTTTGACTAGAGGACAATTTTTTTTCTTTACTTTTTTCAATCGTTTTTCTCATTTTTCTCATTTTTTGTATTTTTGGATTTACACCCTTGAAGACTAGGCATAAATTTTTTTGAGATGAAAGCTATTAGTTGGTTCTTGCAAGGGTTCACCTTCAGGCATTGACAATTGGTATGCTCCTGATCCGTAGCTTACTATGATTCGTAAGGGCCCAACCAGTTAGGCTGAAAACTCCCTTTGATATCTTGATCTAGAAGGTTCTTATGATTTTGTTTTAGGATAAGATCCCCTACTCGGAATGACCAAAATTTGATCCTCTTGTTATAGCTTTATTTTAGTAGGTTTTGATATACTTACAAGTGATTGAGGGCATCAAGATGATGCTCATCCATGAATTCTAGCTCATTCAGCCGAGATACTCTATATTCTTCCTCAGTGATCAAGTTTTGCAATGATACTCACAATGATGGGAGCTCAACCTTAATAGGTAGGATAGCTTCAAATCCATAGACTAGGGAGAAAGGGGTTGCACCTGTAGGTGTGCAGATACTAGTTCAATAAGCTAAGAGAGTAGGATTTAGTTGTAAATGCCAGTCACGATCGAGTTCATTAACTATTTTCTTGAATATTTTCAAGATACTTTTATTTGTAGCCTTAGCTTGGCCATTGCCTTGTGGATAATATGGGGTAGAGAATTAATGTTTGATGTTGAATCTTTGGCACAACTATTTCACATCCTGATTTTTAAAAGGGTTTCCATTATATGAGATGAGAGTTTTCGAAACACCTTAACGAAAAATTAGATAGTTCAGGATAAATTTGGAAATCTACTTCCCTGTTCTATATGTCATAGGAATGGTTTCAACCCACTTAGTAAAGTACTCAGTGACAGTTATGATAAATTTGTGGCCATTGGATGAGGTTGGGGTGATTTTTCCTATGAGGTCAAGTCCCCACTACAAAAAAGGCCATGGTGTGATCATGGGTTGCAACTCTTGAGTTGGGGCATGAATCAAATCTCCATTCTATTGACACTGGACACACTTCTACACATACTGATGGGATTCCTTTTCCATGGTTGGCCAATAATACCCTGTCCTTAACAATTTCTTAGCTAATGTCATACTGCTAGAATGTGACCCACATATGCCATCATGTACTTTTGTTAAAGTAGTTAAGTATTCCTCTTGGTTAAGACATCATAGTAATGTCCCTTCTATGATTTGACGGTAAAGCGTATCACCTAGGATCACAAATTGAGATGCCTTTTTAATAAAGGTCTTTTGAAGGTTCGAGGTGATATCAAAAGAGAGGGTTCCTCTGCTTAGGTAAGTAAATATGTCATGGTACCACGGGGATCTAGGACCAACAATGACACACACAAATTCAGATTCAAGGATTTCAAAATTTGGTACCAAAAGTTGTTCTACCAAGAATTCACATTGGAGGACATTGTTCGACATATATAGTAGTGATCTAATCATTACCATGGTGTCTACTGCTATGTTATTTATTCAAGGAATCTGCTTAAAAGTTATGTCTATAAAAAGGTCCTTGAGATTTTCCACCATCTTCTTGTAAGTAGCAAGCTTGTCATCCTTAGTTTGATAGTTGTCATTGACTTGGTTGATAAGAAGCTGTGAGTCTCCATAGACTTACATCTCTTGTATCTACCACTAAACTGCTATCCTTAGACTTGTGATTAGGGCTTCATACTCATCAATGTTGTTAGTATAGGGAAATGATAGTTGGTAGGATTTTGGGATGCAATCACCATTAGGGGTGATGAAAATAATGCCTGCTCCAGATCCATGCTAGGTGAATGATCCATCAAAGTACATCTTCCATTGAGTTGTGAGATTGATAAGGAACATTGATTCATCAAGGAACTTAGATATCATAAGGTTCTCAACATAGATAGGTGCTTCTACTAGTTGGTCTACAATCACTTGTCCTTTGATTACCTTGCTCTCCACATACTCTAAGTCAAATTCTGATAATATCATGACCCATTTGGCCATTCACCTTGTGAGAGTTTCTTTGGATAACATGTATTTCAATGGGTCAATGTTTGCAATGAGTGTGATTTGATGTCATGACATGTAGTGCCTAAATTTTTGTGCAACAAAAACTACTGCTAGGTATAATTTCTCAATAGGTGAATAGTTCATCTCATAGCCCACCAAGGTTTTTTTGATGGAGTAGATAGCCCTTCCTTTCTGTTTTCATCATTTTGTGCCAAAAGAGCTCCTAGTGCTACTGGTGTCTCTGAGATATATAGGATCAGTGGCTTGTTCGGTATTGGTGGCATGAGCATTGGAGGTGTCAATAGATAATCTTTGATCTGCTGGAAAGCTTTATCAAAATTTCCATTCCACTTGTAGGTTATCCCGTTATGGAGAAGATGCGAAAAGGGGTGGATTTTATTTGATAGTTGTGCTATGAACCTTCTGATGGATTGCAATCTGCCTTGTAATCCTCTCATCTGCTTAAGTTTTTGGGGTGGTTCCATGTCTAGGATGGATTTAATATTTGTTGGATCAATTTCTATCCGTCTTTGCAAGATGGTGATGCCAAGGAGTTTCCCTGATGTGACCCCAAAGATACACTTTTTTGGATTTAGTCATACCTTGTATTCTTCAAGCCTATCAAAGATGGGTCCTAAGAATTGCATGTGCTAATTTATTTTCTTTTATTTTTCCAAAATATCATCCACATAATCTTCAAGTGTTTCGTGGATCATGTCATGGAAGATGAGGGTCATTCCCCTTTGATAGGTTGCTCTTGCATTCTTTAGCCTGAATGGCCTCACATTCCAGCAATAGGTTCCACATGGACAAGTGAATGCAGTTTTGTGTTGATCCTCCTTGGCGATTATGATTTGATTGTAGCCTGAAAAACTATCCATGAGCGATAGCATTTCATGCCCAGTTGTTAGGTCTATAATGAGGTCAATATTCAAAAGAGGGAAATCATCGTTTGGGCATGCTTTGTTTAGGTCTATGAAATTAGTGTATATTATGATGCCCCCAGTGGGTTTTGAGACTTATACCAGGTTTGAAATTCACTCAGGATAATCTATTAGTTGGATGAATCCAACATCAAGAATATTTTTCAACTCTGGTTGTACCAAGAGTGTTATTTGAGGGTGCATCTTCCATAATTTCTACTTGACTAGCTTGTCTTCAAGATAAAATGCTAAGTGATGCACAACCACTTCAAAATCAAGGCCTAGCACATCTATGTATGACCATGCAAAGTTAGCTCTTTTCTCTTTGAGGAATGCTGCTAGGTTCTTCTGTTCTTCATCCAACAAGTATTCAACATAGAAAGTGATCTTAGGTGCTTCTTCTGTTCCCACATTGACTGGAGTGGCCTTTTCTGCTAGCACTACTGACTTTTTTGGATGCATTGCACTAAGGGGGAGATTGAATCCCTCATCCTTGGGTGCATCAGAGAGGTTTTCACTATTGGGTGTGTCCTTTATTTTAACTATTTTAGGATCAGTGAGTGCCACTAGGTGGTTTTCACTCAAGGATCTTCATGTTAGTTGCATTTCATTAATTTTGCAATTGAAGGATTCAATTGTCTCCCCATAGTACACCCCTATGTCAAGCTCTATGTTGAAGCCTACTTTGTGATCTTCCCATGGTAATTTGGCATGGAGTCCCATGAATTCTGAGATTGCTTCATCATTTTTGAAGAAATCTAGAATCGGTGGTCCTTGTTGGTCCATGTCAATAAGTTGTGGGTATACTAGGCGTATTTTAGTTGGTAGATTGCTCAAGGTAAAGGATGTTATGGATATCATAAAGAAGGTGTTGTTTTCAAATAGGTCTACAACATCAAGGGGAAATTCATCTAAGGTTGTATCACATGATGTAGGTTAACAAGAGGAAGCTTCAACTCATTTAGAAAAAATACCTTTTCCAATAAGTGTAACCGTGCTAGTAGTAAAATCTAAGCCCAGATTCTTTAGTAATTTCTCTGGAACAATGGATTCTAGTAAACCATTGTCATTTTCCGCTAGCATTTCATTCTTGTTATATCCCCAATTCTGCATGGGTTGCAAGCCTTTGTTATCATCTTCCATGGGAAGTACAGGGATAGGTCATTCATCTTGATAGATGAGTTTAGAGATATCTTCTTGGTTCAAATCCCCCCACTTGGTGAAGATAGTAGCTGCCATTTTGATTGTTTTAGGTTCTTTGGTGCTTGATGTGGGTTTCCCATGAGACTGAGGAGAAATAGGTAACTCTCCTAAGACTAAGGTGTCTTTTAATATCTTGTAGTTCCCAGAACCATCATATTGGATCACTACTTTGACGCCGGGTATATTTTGTACAATAGTTGTTTTTGCTTGTGAGGTGGATGCAAGGGATGATGGGTCAACAAATGAGATGGAAGGTGTTGGCCCTTCATCTTTTTTGGGTATTTGAGGGATTTTATAGAACTTGGCTTCAAGAATTTTGCAGTAGTAAAAAGGCTTAGGATCTCCATGGATAGTAATTTCTCTACCCTCAAAAGGAAACTTCACACATTGATGATAAGTCGAGGATAAGCCTTTTAGAGCATGGATCCATGGTCAACCAAGCAAGATGTTATAGGAAAGATCAAGATCAAGCACTTGGCATGTAGTTTCTACAATAAGAGGTCCCACTTGGATGGGAAGTGCAATGATTCCTTGTGATACCCATTCTTGGTCGTCATATGCCTTGATGGTGGTACTCTTTGTCCTCTCAATAGTGTCTTTTGAATAGCCTAGATGTTTGATAAATTGAAGGGTAAAAATGTTCAAACCAACACCTCCATCTACCAAGACTCTTTTGACCTTGTTTTTATGAATGGAAACCTCGAGGTGTAAAGCATGGTTATGAGATGGTTGTGATGGTAGGTCTTGCTCTGAGAAGGTGAGAAGATGATTGGTGATATGCCCTACCATAGCTTGAAATTGATTAGTACCAATATCCTCAGGGATGGATGACTCAAACAAGGATTTCTCCAATATTTCCCTATGTGTGGGGGATAACTTTAAGAGTTCTAAGATTGATATCTACATGGGGGTCTTCATAAGTTGGTATAAAAGATTATACTTAGTAGGATTAAATGTAGGAAAAGTAGTTTGTGTCCTAGATTGAGGTGGGACTCCTTGAATTTTGTCACATCGTGTGGTGACTCCACATTCCATACTAGCTCCTTTGGTGGTGACCACAGTAATGACGCTATCGTAGGAGGAAAATACATTGAAATAGGTATGTTGCATGTTTGTGTAATCCTTAGCTTTTCCATTGTTATTTGCTTTGTTATGATCTATCATAGGATTCTTGTATATCTTAAGATCATGATTCCCAGCTGGTACCTCAACAAATATGCTATCATTTTCTATGAGGTCTTGGATGATGTTTTTGAGCCTCATGCAATTTATTATTTTGTGTCCTTCGATCTTGTGGAAGTCACAAAGGTCCTTCTCATTATACCAGGATGGTTTCTCTTGTAGTTCTTGGTAGTTTTCAAAGTTGGGAAGTGTTGTTAGATTTGACTCTACAAAATTTTTCATGATAGTCTCGATGGGTTCAGATAGCTATGTGTACTTGCATTTAGGATAGTTTTTCTTGTTAGGTGTTCACCTTTGCATTTCAGTGTTATGGATCAAATTGTTCTGTTGGGGTGTTATTTGTTGCACAATTGGCTGAATGTTAGAAACTTGATTTTTTTTGGTCTAGGAGCACTTAGTATGACCTTAGCATCTACCACACCGTCATTAGTTACATTTTTTTTCTTTTCCCAGACATGAGGTTTCTCATTTGAACTAGTTTATGGGAAATTGTATTTGTAAGCTTGAGTATTTCCTTGTGATATTAGAGCTCTCTTGATGTTAAGGGCTTTAAGGACAAGCTCATCATATGATGTGATGCACTGCATTTTCAAGTGGAATGACAAATTTGGATCTAGATTGGCTATGATGATCCCCACTTGTTGTTCATTGGGAAGAGGCCACTTGCTTTTACTAGCTCTTTGTATCCACCATTGTAAGAAATTAGCAAAATTTTCCCCTTGGTTTTGTCTAAGAGTATATAATTTTTCTAGACTGATGTCCATGTCCAGATTGAAGGAGAAGTGATTGATTAATTTTCCAGTAATTTCTTGGAAAGTTTTGATACAAAGAGGTAGACAAGAAAACCAATCCATTGTAGGACCTGTTAAACTTTGAGGGAAGAGGTGCATTAGATAAGAATCATTGTAAGCTACCTCCATACATATGATGCTAAATTATTTGATATGGTCCACAAGACTTCCTCTCCCTTTGTATTTGTTGAATTTGGGGATTTCAAAACTAGGAGGGAATGATACCATTGCTATGTTTCGATTGAATGGATACAAACACAAGTTCTGTGTATGGGGCTTCTTTATCTTGCCCATGCAAAGGTCCTGAATTTCTTGTGAGAGTGCTTTAGATTGCAATGCTAGATTGTCTTATGGGTTGGGTGGAGGAACATATGGTGGGATGACAGATGAGTTGTATGGGGTGTATGGTAGTGTAAGATTTGGTGATGGTGATTGGGGTATCGATGTATATGTTCCTAATACATTTGGATTGATGATGTTCGATTGAGGATTATAATAGGAACCTTATTGCTGCTGTTGGGAATACTGTTGAGCTAGTAAGGCTTGTTGTTGAGCTTCTTGTTGTTGTTGTGGCACCGGGGCTTGTTGTTGGGCTTACTATTTTTAATGTGCTATTAAGGATACTTGATGGAATTGATATTGTTGTGCTGCTAAGGTTGCTTGTTGCTTGCTTCTTCTTGTTTTTGTTGTTGTAAGGTTGTTTATTGTGCTACTAAGGTGGCTTTCTATTGTTGTACTAAAGCTGCTTATTGTGCTATTGCTGCTATTGTTGCTATTGTTGTTGTTATTGTTGTGGTAAATTTGTTTGTTGTGTTGCTACTTGCTATTTATATTGTTGTTGTTGTTGTGCTACTAGGGCTTGTTGTGCTTGATGTAAAGCTAAGGCATGCACTTATAATGTAAGATTAGGTGGTTGTTGAGACATCTATGGAGGATTATGGCTATTGATGTTTTGAGTGGGTAATGGATTGGTGATGAAATGTTGGGGATTCCCTTGGTTCATCATTCCTTTTAAGATGGTAGAATGAGGTAGAGGAATGTATGTTTGAGATATTGTTTGATTTGGCATAGTAAAAAAGACTATGGGAAAAGATGAGGATGGTACCATTAGATTATGTGATGGAAATGACACACTAGGACCTTGAGTCCATTGGTTGAAAATATTTCCTTTGTCCCATGTCTTGAGGATTTCCTTGTGTTAGAGATGTATTACTTGTGTTGGTAGGATTTATTACCAATGGATTTATTTGAGATGGGTTGATAATGGATGGTGTGAATGTGTTTTGTGAAACCAATGGTATGGATGAACCCATTGGAGGATTGGATAAGGATGTCCCTATTTGCTTTAAGGGTTGATTCTATGGTATGGTATTGATATTCCCTTGTGCACTATTTTGAGATACTTGATCCACATTGCTTTGTGTGATGGTAGGAACACTTGTGGTACTCATGGGTGTGGAGGAAGAGGGATGCCCTCGATATGTCAAAGTTATGGTCAAGTAATGAAGATAAAGAGGTGTGTATATCTATTTAGGATCTTCAGGAACAAGAGGAGCACCAAAGCTAGGTGTCCAAGTGGTTATTTTAGATGGAGGATTGGTTTCAAGTGTTCCCACAATTGTACTACTTTCAAATGAAAGAGCATAACCAAAGTCTTTAGCAAGGATGGTTGTAATACTGGGAATGTAGTTCTGATTTAACCCTAGGGACGAGGTTTTGAAACCTTGTGTTAAATTCTGTGCCACAAACATCGGGGAGATAGGAGCTACATCTTCAAAGGCTTGATGTTCCATAATTTCCTCCCTAGTGAGTTCAAATGTGTTGTTTTTAATATCTTCTATCTCATATGGTCCTAATGGTGATGAAGGTTGTTGTGATGGTGTAACTTGACTTCTGAAATTGAATTCTAAAGGATTGGGATCACTTGAGGTGAATTTCACTTTGGCTTTCTCCATGATTCTCTTGTGTTGTGATCTAGTCTTTACCATAAATGTTGTGTCATTTTTTAGAGAGTTGTGTTGTGATTTTTGATGACTCAAATATAAGGTAAAAGGGATGCTCTAAGTCTTTTGGCAGCAATTGTGATAATGGGGGATGGAAAGATGATTGATTTGGAAAGTGATATTTTCAAACATTTTGGGACAACACTTTTGACTTATTCTTGATGTTTTGATGTTGGGATAAAGGATGTTTATGAACTTTTAAATCTTTAGGGTAGACTCGTGACCTTCAAGATGAACTAGTTCAAGGATGATAACTAAATTGTCTAAATGCATGGAAAAGGACACATTTCACATAAAAAATAGCCAAGTTAGGGGGTTATTTTGATTTGATGTTTAAGTAAAAAGATGTTGGTGTACTCAAAATTTTGCAAAGTTGGATGAAGTGAAAGATGAAATTTGATGAAGGGGTGAGTGAGATGTTTGATCCAATGTTGACTTAAAGTGAACCTTTGTTTTTGACAAGACCAAGGTAGTGAGAATGATGCTAGACCTCTAAAATGTTCAAATCCTAAAGACCTAATGTTGATTTAGATGAGAGGATGGATGGGGATGTTTAGACAAGTTCGGTTCCTCCTAACTCGAGAATAAAATTTTCTTAACAAGTAGTAATGATTGTGATAAAGTATTGAGGCCCACTTCCTACTAGACTATGAACTGTGATACCTATATTTGCAATGACGGGATGGAGATCTTCCCCTATGGATTTTGATTGTGTGATGGATCATTTAAAGGAGTTCAATATCATGAAAAAGACCAAGATTTTGACTCCAAAAGAATGCATATAATTCTGGACTGTTTGTTGAAATGTGTCAATAAAAGTTTGCTACCAACTTGTCTGTATTCTTGTGAAGTGTTAAAAGATGTTTCTTGAGAGATTTTGGACTGAGATGCCTAAGTCTAAAATGATGATCTATAGACCTTACTTTAGGGATCCTAATTTTACGTGAAATCATGGAGAAACAGTTCAAGTTTATGGAGGAAAGGAAGATATTTATTGCCACGTGGGTGGTGGTAATGTGGGCCTTCTAGCCTCAATATCAGCTTGTTCCTCTTCTTCATCTAAGATGGTTGCTGCATTTCTCCACTGGGTATTTTTTTCTTTTGTTTCAAAAGTGAAGCTTCTCAAACTACTAATGAGATCAATTTGTTCTCTGTTAATGAGTTCAAAATTTGGTTGAATTATAACACCTAGAAGATCAGGTTGTTTAATGGGAGAAATCGTTCTCCAAATAGTCATGTGGGGTTCATTTGTTAATTTATCTTAATGAGTTTATTTTACCACAATCACTTTTCTGGATTAAGTTTTCAAACTAAATGTTTATGTCAAAAACACCATAACTTTCACAATGTCCATTTTGTGAGAATGATGAGGTTGAAGCCATAATTGCCTATTTTGTCTTTGGAAAATATGGATTTTGATATAAGTCAAGATATTTAGAAATCTTTAAGGATATAATCCTTAGGACAAGCAACAATATCAAGGATTTTTAAAGAGCTATCCATATTTAGGCCAAAGTGTTTGAAATTTTGAGAAAGATAGTGAATGTTTGTTTTTGCATCGTTTTGGAACTAAGCAAAGTATTAAACTAACTCATAGTCATTACAACCCTAGGTTCGAAATGGATATATTTGTTGAGTCCCCACTTGGATTTCTCTAAATGCTAAACAATGTGAACAGTTAGATATTTGGCGACACTGGCTCCCCTCTACGACACACACTTCTCGAGACCACCAAATCTCAAAATCCTTAAAATCTGGAGATCAAAAGGATTTTTTTGTTTCTACAATTGAATAGTAAGAATGTGGAGTGGCTTCAAAATGACTGTTCTTGCACCAACAAATATAAAGGACTCTTGGCTTCTAAACAAGGGTTTATAGTAAGGGCTTCTAGTTTAGGAGGTGCAATGATAAACTTTGTGAAGAGGTATCCCAACCCTTAGAACAAGGGCTTTAAACATCATAAAGATACTGGGGGAGAGCTATCATGTACTTCTTCCCATATATCATAATTTTAATTGCAACCACACATTTATATCACGATTTGGAAGAGCTTGGATTTAGCTTTTTACCGCTTGGGTCATTCCCTCCTTTTGAAGTGGGGAGGCAGGCCCGTTAAAGAGAAAAAATAGTGAGGAAGTACATCTGTAGTTTGATCATCTTCATCCGTATGAACAAAGAGGGAACACACACTATTCCTTTTTCTCAGACTCACAAGGGGGTTCAGTTTTAATCCAAATTGAAAGGTGTAGGTGATTTTGCAAAGTGTTACATAATGTTTTTGTTTCTCAAGGTCACCAAATGGCGTGAGAGAATTGCATACACATCCAATAACAATGTTGTAAATCACAAAACATAACAAACAATTGTTAATTTTAACCCCTCAAAGCAATGTTGAGTTCGTTTTAAGCACCAAATGAAATATGAAGTTGTCTTGTTCAATTTTAAACCAAAAAAACGATAATGAGATGAGGGTTCAATTTTAATCCCGTTTGAGCGTTCATTTTAAACCCAATGGAAATTTAGTGCATGTTCTAAAGTAGAAAGTAGAAAGCATAAAAGTTGGGTTATAATTTCCCCAAAGCATCAAATGCTTGTTACAGTCATATAATTTTAAGATAAGAAAGGCTTTCTTCACTTTAGCTCCATGTCATTCAACCTACAAAACCCTATTAGTCTAACCAAAATATAGTTAGAAGTGCATTAGTGATCTGATAAATCAAGGGAATTAAAGAACATGTCAAAAAAATGATCATAAAACTTCTTACCCTGGTTGGGCATCGCTGCACATGATAGCGTTGCAATTTGAAGTCTAGGCATCGCACTGGTGAAAATGGGTGTCGCTCTGCAACAAAAATAGAGAGCACGATAACGTCACGATTTTTTTGGGTGTCACTCTAACGGATTTGGGGGCATTGCCATTTGAAGTTTTTGATACCTCTATATTAAATTGGCATCACCAGATTTAAATCAGTGCTAGTGTATTTAATCAGCATTAGTGTTTGAAATTGCAATAACATTGATATATAGTGACACACTTCAAAGGGCATCGTTGTTTCTGATTTGGGCATTGTTGTACCCTACAAAAAAACAAACAAACAAAATTTGAGGTAAAAACTAGTTAAATTAATGGTTTTCCCTCTTTCTAGCACCAGAATGTGAGACAAGGATGGTTTGTGTGGGTCGATTATGCTTGATCCATGATGAATCGAAGCATAACTTAGCCACTACACCTCAAACAAAAACAAGATCATTCAAATTGAAAGTTAAACTAAGCATTTATAGAAATTGAAAGTTACAAAATACAAAAATAGTTAAATTCCTACTCTAACCCATTTGAAACTTATATGAATTGGTGTCGTGGTAATGTGGAACAACAACCCTTTCCCAATCCCGTGATTAGCGAGCCTATTTCAATTGATTTTATGGAAGAGAATTGATGAAACCATTGTGATAAGTGGATGAAAACCTGATTTATGATAAATTAAACATGATGCAAGCTAAATTAACATGATTCTATGCTAAAATTGATCTAATTATGCAATTACTAAGCTAATCTAAGCTAATTCCAAGTTAAAAGATGGAAACCCTAATTTGTAAACAAACTAAGATGGATGCATGGAAGCCATTAATGGATGTCTTAAGCTATTATGCAACTAAAATGAACTAAAATAAGATAAAAGTGAGTAAATTGAGAGTGTGAGTGTGAGTGAATTCAACATCATGACTTTGCAATTGAAAGATGGATCCATTTGTCTCCAAATAGTGTCTTATTTATAGGAAAGCAATTGAGAAATGAAGGGTTGAGATTGAAAAGATTAATCAACAGTCCAAGATGGAAGGAAGAAGATGTGTGGATCATGGATTCTCATCAACGGATGAGAATGCATGATGGGATTTAATCAAGGGCTCACATTTGCTCCAAACAAACACACTTTTGACCTGCTCACACAGGTTAAAGGTGACTTGTTCAAAAGGTAAAAGGTTTAGCTTGCTCAAGAAGCCAAGTGAGTTGATTGGAGGAGAGAGAATGTTCTTTGGAATATTCTCATGGGTGAGGATAAAGGTATTTTTCAAATTAAAAGAAATTTTTAATTGTTCAAAAAAGGAGATAAGAGATATTCCATGGGAATATTCCCCTTTTAGAGGAAAATTAGTTTAATTGTTAATTAAAGAAAATTTAATTGCAGAATTAGGAGATTAGAAGAATTAAAGTGTTATTCGTTAAATTAAATGATTTAATGAATGGGGGAGAGATCAAATTATATTTAATTAAATAACTTAAGGTTATTTAATTAAATAAGATTAAATAAAATAATTTGATTTAATTTAATGAGATGAAGTGTTAGCGTGAAAGGGGGCGAATTAACCCGATTTGATGAATTAGGTTAAATAGATGAAAATGATACAATAAATTAATTAGGTAGGCTAATTCAATTAATTTAGTGAAAAGAGGATGGATTTGAAGAAGAAATGATGTTAGTAAACTTGATTCAAGTGTATGATATCGTTCAAGACATTTTTTAGTGTCTACAATACATTAAATACTCTTGATGAGCTATACGATGGTCGTTATGAGGCTTTGACAAGTGAAAAATCCTAGGTCTGCTCCAGTGGCCACTGTGATTTCCAACCCCACTATGAGCGTTAATGCTTATGAAGATGAGCAAAATAATGTCAAAGAAATATGAAAAGAAAAGGAATGAAAAGGAAATATTGAAAACATGCAACTGTGTGGGTGTGTGAGCAACTCTATCAGGGCTATGGATGTCCGACCGACAATAGAGCAATGTTCATGGGGTCGCAACGACAACTCTTTTAGGACTATGGATGCTTGAATGGTAGTGGAGCAATGTCTAAGTTACTTTTGGGGATAACCAACTTATGTAGCTTTCCTCAGCTGATTGCTTGCTATCATGTATGGTCTTTGAAGGAGGGGAATGAACCCATTGCACACACTTCTAAGATATTCCGTGATCTGATTCAACTAAGGATCTCGTCCTTCTTTAAGTCCTTGGTTCGTTTAAGGAAACTAGCCTCTAGTCTGTGAAACCATAGATTCTTGGTTCTGGATGAATCCTTACCCTTAGAACGCTTAGGAGTATTCTCCTAGCAGATTCACCATTTGTTGTGCTTATAGCACACATGCCTCGTTCAGACCGGGGACCCCTCTTTCTGTTTCACCTTTGCTGGGTCATTTGCACTTTTTCCTAATTTTTGTGTTCCCCTATTTCTGAGGTTAAAATTGGTCACATGTGGTAAAGTCACCAAAATCTCTTTGACCAAAATTACCTACCCAAAATTTGATAAGTCTTTCACCTTTGTGGAAGTGTAGCTGTAGGTTTCCCTTGGCTTTTGGCCTCGATGTTCGTCAAGCTTGGTGGACCCGCATTTTCTAGTCTCTGTCTATGGACTGCCATCATTGTTCCATCACTAGTTAGTGGCTAACCCTAGGCTTCCACCCACACCATGGGCTTCACACTTCATTTCACTACTTGGGTCTTTGCCGAATGTCCAACCAAGTGTGGGTTTCGACAATATCACCAACCTGACTTGCCACCATACTAGGAATTAAATGTGTGCAATTCATGTCAAAATTCCTATAACTAGGTGCCCCAAGCCTGTCATTTTCACCCCAACGATTTTAAATTTTAGAGGAGAACAGGGAGCTCCCCCCCGCACATGATTCCACACTAAATTCAAGCCATACTTTTACTGGATTTCCATGCTATTCTAGGTAGGGTTGCGTTTAAACCCCTTTTAAAATGTTCTTTGGTAGTTAGGGTTTCCAAACATTGAAAATCTTGGAAAATTAAACCCTAATTCCCTGTGGAAAACTCTTCAAACCTATGCAATCTCCGGCCCCACATGGGAAATTTGTCCCAGCACTCAAAATCCTTAGCTTCGACCTCAATCATGTTCTTATGCTCATGCAGAATCCTGTTTCGCCTTTGCCATTCTTCATCACATGATGAATGAACCCTTGTGACCTGTAGCCTTGTCCCCACTGTCCTTGTTAACATTGTAAAATTATGGGGAAAATCATTGAGTCCTTGGTCCTATGTGCGAGATCCCATGTGGGAATTCACTCGCGGATGGCCCTATGCCCTCATCGTTTCTTAATAGTAGAACCCTAATGCCACCCCACACTATGGGATTCATTTGCATCCTCACCGTAAAAGGGAACTAAATCCGACACTTGGTAAAATTCACTAAGTCTAAAAGGTCTTGTAGGCCGCTACATGTGGCTCGCCATCATTTGACTGCCATTTTTTAATGGAGAAGTTCCTGTGTCCTCCTGTAGTGTAGACTCCATGACCTTCGTCACCTTCTCCATCTTTGAGAGTTTGCTAAACAAAATGCTAAGTCAAAGTTGCATGCTGACAAACCTCTACGGGTGGTTGCATGCAGGTGGCCCTCACTCTATTGCCACTACTTGATGGCCAAGTGCTAGTGTCTTCATGCATGGTGGACTCCATGGGAGGGTTTTCCTTCCATCAAACTCTGAAGCTTTCTAGTGTAGAACTTAAGTTTGAACACAACTTGCGAGCCTACCTATGCTGACTGTTGTTTGTGGACCGCCATCCCTTCAAGGCCATTCCTTAATGACAAACATATAACTATAGGCCGACAGTTTGTTTTTGCAGTCCCAAAAATGATGAAACTTTAAAGCCTAACCCCAAGCATCCATAACACCTGTGAGTTGCATAGTGTAGAATTTTGTATGCAGATTTCCATCCCTTGAGCACTACTATTTAATGGCTGAACCTCAATTCCTTTCCACCTCATGACATCCACATCTTCCAAACTTGTAAGAGCACTAAAAAATAATCTAATGGCACCAAGAACTTTGTGACCTATTACTACATGTACTTAATCATTCCTTAGGGTATTTTCCTTTCAAGCAAGTAATGTGGAAATCTCACTGTGGGTGGCTATCTACAAAACTCCCGTCCTGCTCCTAGTTGCTCTTGAAGGATTCCACCTAGGGGAAACCTGAACCCCTAGGTCCTCATTTTCCTAAGTGACCTAAATGAGCTTCAAATGATTGATGATGATGGATTTTATGATCTTATAAGGATGTATAAATGGATCTAACCTTCAATTTGCAGGGTTTCACTGATGTTTACCTCCTTTATATGAAAAAAAATTACTATGCTCCATGCGTGTAGGATTTATGGAAGCAGCTGGGGGAACATTAGGGAAGCCCGTTGAGAAAGCTAATAAGGGAAAGAAGCCCACTCAGACGCTAAGGGGGAAAGAGGAAAAATAACAAATGAAGTATCAGTTCCATGGGGTGGAATGTACCTCCAAGCTCATCTTCACCTGGGACATAGTATTAAATATTGACTTGGGACATGTGAATCTAGATGAATTCAAGCAAAGGGTGATGGTTAACCCTAATATGGAGGATGCCCAAAGGATTAAGCAAAGTGGTCTCACAAAGGAAACTGACTTCCCTCTTATACTAATTGTTCTAGAATTGGTAATGGCTTGCCAGGAGTGGTACCACTCCAATAAGAAAATCATTGAAAAAGATGGAAGAGTACTAGAAGACTTGTTTGCTAGGGCTATTGGTAAGACGTTGAACATCACAACATTCAGCAAAATGGAAGAGGTGAAAAAGGAATTTGCTAAAGGAATGTGGAAACAAGACCCACTGGCATGAAAAAGAATAATGAACCAACATTGGTTGAAGGAAAAGAGGGGCAGTGCCAACAAGGTAACCCATAAACTATTCAAAAATGATTTATTTGAAGAGTACCATGATCTAGTTACTCTTTTGAGTAGAGTAATGGGCTTGCAAATGACTGACTTCTTTGAAGAATGGATGTTCTACTTCGTAGAGGAGATCATCTGAGGTGAGGCCAAGTTCCACTAGGACAAGATGATCAGTGACAACATGCACGATCAACTCATAGTTGTAAAGAAAACCTCTGAATTTTATATTACCTCATATTTAGTCTACCTCCTTGTGGAGAAATTCCCATATAAAGGACTCTTCTATGTAGGCCCACTGGGGACAAAGAAAGGAGAGCTTAAAGTTTATGATTGCTATCCTAAACTACAATACAAGAACTTCATGAAAGAGTAAAAGAGAGTAAATGATGCCTTCATTGGGCACATAATCAGACTCCTCGGAGGAGATTTTGAGAGGAGGGTGTCATAGAGTGCAAAGGATTTCATAAGGGGATTTGTGTATTTTTTTGTCTAATTCCCGAAGTTTACCTACATCAAAGTTGAAGGGTTCTTGGGAAGACCCTACCAGTTACCACGCTACCCCAATCATAGGATAATCTTATTGGAAGTGTCTTTCTAGCTATAGATTTCCCACATATTGTTGAGTAACAAGCATCGAGATGGGATTCCATATCCCTTGACCTTTGAGAAAAAAATGTACTCTTGCCTTGCCACCCAATGTGCCAAATACTTAGATAGGGAGTTAGTAGAGTACAACTTGGACCCCCACATAGACCAAGGAAGGGTGGATCCTCATGGAAAGCTAAAGAAATGGGTTGGGAGACAATATGCCCATCGACCCCACATCGAGAACTTCTGGGCCAATTACAATGATGACAAGGAGGTGCGAATGAGGCAATATATGAGGATGACAACCCAATTTGTGAAGTCAGTAAATATATTCCTTGTACCTTATCAGATAGTGGAGGAAGATGACAATACTATTGATGATAAATACAATGCTATGGCCAAATTTCCCCTACCTGTGATTGATTGGAATGAAGAAGAGGTCACTTACCTTGACATCCTCATTTGACCCATTGAAAATAGAACAAGGGAATGGGTAGATGCACAAGTTGTTCAGCTCAAGGAGCAGGGTGTCGAGCTAACATATGGAAAGCTCAAAGACAAGCTTGAAATAGAAACTAACAGTGGCATAGCTATTGGATCATCAAAAGAAGCTCCCAAGTCCCCACCAACCATAAGATCTAAAAAGAGGAAGGAAGCACCCGAATGTAAGCCTAAACAAAAGGTGTATTGTAGAAAGCCAACTGAGGGGCAATCATCCAAAAGAGAAAAAAGAATAGGAACATTCATGCTCGAGATGCCTACCATCTAGAAAGAGGAATTCCATGAAGAAGAAGAAGAAGAAACCAAGAAGTTGCACTCACCACCTACCACATCCACTCTTGCTACCGATACCACCATTGCCACTCCTCCATCTTCCGCTCCTCAAGCTTTTCCTGTTTTGTCTTTGCCTGATGTGGACATCTCTTTCCACCTCACCTCTTCCTCACTGACTGCCCTAGTAATAGCACTTGAGTCCTCCTCTTCCAATACTTCCCTACTATCATTTTCCTCACTCCCACCTCCATTTCCCACGTTCTCTACCCTACTGTCAACTATGCCACCGCCAGTCTTGCAGCAAGTTTTCGTGGCCTATATGTAGAACATGATCATTGAGCTTTCTAGGGTAATCCTTGACCCAAGGTTGAGGCTCTAATGGCCCAAATTGTTGTTTCCCTACCTCTTCCTCCACCACCTACTGAGCCACCAAAAATGGAGACCACAATGCAGATGTTGGAAGAGATGGAAAAATGCCACGCAGAGTAGCATAGGGTAGCTGCAAATGAGATAGTTGATGAGCCCAAAGATTTTGATTGGGATGATTACTTTGAGCATCTAGAAGGTGAGCTACATATAAAATTAGATAAATTGGATTTTGATGAGGAGAGGTCACAAAATTTTGGAGAGGATGCTGAGGCTTTAGATGAGTGTTATGTGATAGAAACATCAGATCAAAAGCTAGATGAAGAGCCACCCCAACAACACAGAATGCAAGTGAGGAGGATAACCTTGAGAAACATTGCTCTGGATAGAGAAGTGAAGGTAGATACTGATACATATGTGGAGATTCTCAAAGAACCTCCACCAATTGGCCAAGACAAGGGCCTTGTCCTAGAAGAAGAGGTATCTCCATAAAGGGAGGAAGAGAAAGAGAAACAAGAAGAGAAGATTGCTCAAGAAAGGAGCGTCGAGCCTGGAAATGGTGTTGAGATTGCACAGGAGGAAGAAAGGGTGCCTTAAGAAGAGAACATCACCAAAGAGAATGTAGAAATTACTGAGCTAGATGTAGAAATAATTACATTGGAAAAAGAACCAAGTGAAGAAGAAAAGAGTGATGAAGAGGCTCCTGGAAATGAAGAAGAAGATGAGCCTTCGAAGGACAAAGAAGAGGAAGGTGATCATGAATCACCCAAGGGTCAAACTAAGATTCCTAACTAGCTAGAGTAGTAGTTGAAGAATAAAGATCTTGTGGCCACAAAACCAAAAGAAAGGCTAGAGGACATCCTAGCCCAAGTGCAAATGAGGACTAGAAAAGAGAAGAAACCCAAAATCAGGTTGCACATCGCTATGGATGCTTTTGGATCTCAAATATTGTAGGTCACCAATCTAGTAGTTGGTGGAGGTACAGGAGATGTACAAGGGAAGGAATATTAGATATCAATGATTAACCTAGGCTCAACGACCTGTGAGCAAAAGATAGATGAATTCCAGGGGTCAATGACCACCATAATACAATAGATGAATAAAGACCAATCCACCAGGGAAGAGTTAAAAGAGCAAGTGGTGGATCTCACTGCCTACATTCAATAGTGGACATCTATAGACGAGGAGACTCCAAAAAAATCATTAGCATCACCCTCTTTACTCTCAAAAGAAGATATCAATAAAATGGAGAAAAGGAAGAATTGGACCAAGTCTATGATAGATTGGTTCAACAAAGTGATATCTATTGGTGATAGAGGGATCAACCATGTGGTCACAATGTATAATAGATATTGGAGATTAGGAAAAGATATAGAAGGCATTATGAACACCTGTAAGGAGTTCCCAGAAAAATATAGGATCACCTACCTTAAGCTAGAAAGCATCCTTAAGCATTCCTGAGATATCTGGGAAAATGAGCTGGATATGCCAAAAGAAGATTAGTGGTTGGTGGAAGCTTGGTTAATGAACCTGGATTACAGAAAGGAGGTTTTGGAGAGGGTCTTGCATGATCTTGAAGCTGATCATGAGTGGGCTTCCGAACACAGAACAAATAGTGTAGAATACCTGAAGCTAATGACCGACTATGAGGTGTCTGCATTGGAACTATATCTAGAGAGAGTCAAGCCTTTGTTCCACCAGAAAATGGAGTAAGGAGCTGGTGACATGTTGTCACCAGAGTTTATGGATTTCACTACGAGGGCTTTCATTTGAACAGAACTGATCATTTAGGCTGGGTTAAATTTTGTTGAGAATCAGAGGGAAATCATAGAAAGAGTCAAGAGGATGTTCTTCTAGATCCTCAAATTCGAGCTCTCTGAGGAGAAGAAAGTTAATAGAGTATGCAAATGCTCAAAAATTGGCCAGAAATCCCATCATAGATGAAAAATACTTGTCAAAATAGGTGTAAAGGTTGGCAACCACTACAAGACAAAACAAATATAGTGTCAAGGCTAGTAGATGACAAAATAGGGAAAAGACAAAGTCTATTTATATATTGCTATATATTTGGGGTAGGTGAAACCCTAATGTAAAATGAATTTGAGCCACACAATGTAAATAAGTCTTTTCCATTAATTTTCTTTTAGAAAACTATAAATAGGGGCATCCTCTCATTTTCAAGGAGAGAGATGAGTTGTTGTGTAAAGGCATGCTGCAGAAAACTAATGAGAAAAGCATTGTTTGATGGTTTTTTTGTGTTTTCTTCTCATGTGTGAATGATTCATTCTCCCAACCTTAGATTTAAGCTTCATTGTTCTTAGTTTTAAGTTACTTTAGTTGTTAGTTCATGTTGTGCTTTCATGGTGAAGAATGCTAAAGTGTTTGATGTCTTCCTAGCTCATACTTTTTGTTGTTTATTGTTGATAAACTGTTGTGTAAATTTATTTTGAGCATCATTTTCATTGTCACAATCAAGTTAAGCTATCATTCATGCTTTAATGGTGAATGAATGATTTGAAAATCTATAGAACTTAGAAGATTGCACTAGTTTCATGAGACTGTAGGCTATCCTTGGTTAAGTGGAACTTATTTTTAGGAAGTTTGTTCACTGTAGCATCCTCCACTGTTACTGTTCAAAATTAGTTGTGGGTCTAGGGAAATTCTTTCCCCTTTTCCCTTTTGACCTTTCTTTGGAACCTGAAGTTTAGAAAAATTTCTAGCATCACCAAAAAGCTAAATATGATGGTAAATATGGAGTTTTTGTTTGCTATCCTGAACTCGTAGTAGCTGTCCTTCATTTCCATAATTTACAAAAATCCTTTTGTAGACCCAATTCCCTCCTTTCTTAGTAACCATAAACGCCCTTTGTGATTACCAACAAATCACATCAACCAATTGAACTATTCCAAGCTTAGTCATGACCTAACACCCAAGAGACCTTGGGGTGATTTCTAAAACTTAGTCACAAAAATCACCTTTCAAGAGAGGTAGCATAGTTGAATGCTTCTTATGTTGAGAAGGTGAAAAAACACCCATCAACAAGAGGCTATGATTGAGGTAGCCTATTACAGGATGCACTATCATAGAGATGTTTCATAGGCACTCAAAGAACCTAACTAATCATAGAGGAGTGATGCACAACCTAGGGTTGAGGATTAGCCAAAGAGACAGGCTGGAGAGGGGAGTAGCCATCAGGGATAGCTCGATTGTATAGACACTTTTTGACTTGTTTCCTAATTCTTTCATATAGATATACATTCATAGGATCCTTTTTGATAGCCTCATGGATATTGTATTTATGATCGATATAAATACATTGATTAAGATATTGTACCATGAAAGTCATGATTTTTTGATATATATATGATACATATTTGATGTGATGTGATGAGTTCATATTATTTCATGCTTATGATTGTATGGATGCATATGATGTGAGATGTGACATGAATATTCTTATATTTTATCATGTATGAATGCACTTTACTTATTTTATGCTTATGCTTATATGATGGTATGCGATGTAATGATATGGAATGATGCAATGTTGTATTTGTTTTCATTATATTTTCATGATATGCCATGGGATGGATGATGTGATATGCGAATGCTATGGATGCATTTCTTTTTGTGTGTTTTCTATGCAACTTATGATGATGTTGATGCATATTGATGTATAGATGCAAATGTTTTATGGTTATGATATGATAATGTAATGTATATGGATGATATGTGTGCAATGATTTAAGATGATTAGAATAACAAATCTATATTATTTGTCACAACTTAAATGATAATGCAGGTTGTATGTTTTATGATATGCTATGGTATGCAATGATTATGCTATGATGATGTAAGATGTATATATGTTGATGATTTGTGGATGCAGGATGGATGCATTGATGATGTTTTTGTTGACTTTCATGACACCAGGTTAGCATGGAGAGAAGATAGAAGAAATAAGATGAATGAACATTGATTTTTATGATTGCTTCAAGAGATCCCACAAGTCTATGATCCACTGAGACTTTATTAGAGATGGTGATGAGAAATGCATGATGATGATGATTTGCATGATGATGATTTGCTCATTTCTTGGGATTGGGATTTTCTATCATTCCTTATTGTTTGATATAACACATAGACATGATGAATCAAGGTAAATTGATAACTAGGACAACATTGTATATAGTGTAATGGACTTTGAATCTACAATTAGATAAGATAGTTCTTGTTCACACCTTGACATACAAAAACCTCGTTGGAACGAAAGTTAGAAGCCTAGAATATATTGGACCAAAGCATACATAATAGTCAACAATGTACTCCAAACAAACTTTCTACACACAACTAAGCAAGTATGCACCAAGATTATTTTACAAGAATACCCACAAGCATAACGAACGAAAGATAATGATCAATTCCCCATTCCTTTCTCTCTAAATCTTTTTAGATAGACATCATCAAGAGGTCCTTAGAATGGATCATTAAGATAAATCATAAGAAAAGATCAAAGACAAATAGTCAGTGTTATCTATATCTCTTGCTAGTTTATTTTAGCTAAGGTGATGTTTGATACTGATGTCCATCGTAGGAAGGATACATCCTAGGACATGATGATGAGATAGTTTGATGTAGGATGTTGATGCTAATGATAAGCCATTGACATAAAATTCATTGACACATTTACCTATGATTTAGAATTTAGATTTTGACACTTTAGTTTTCACTTTACGACTTACGACACATGCCTTCTATTTGTTTTGCCAAAGGGTGAAGGTGATGATCGATTTATTATGGATGAAGGGTTATTGTGGGTGAGAGCGAAATGGGATGGATGGTTTTGGATTTTTCTAGAATACTTCAATGTTTTTGGTATTTTGAAAATGTTTCGAGGATTTTTTTGGTCATTTCAAAAGTTTCTCTGAATGTTTATGTTTTTTAGTTATTTGAGTCTGTTTATGGTTTTTTGAAGATTTTGGAATGTTTTTGTGTTTTCTGATATTTGAATGTTTTGATATTTTTGAATATTTGAATGTTTAGGGGTTTTATGGGATATATGGATGTTTTTTATTTTTTGGTATTTGAATGTTTTTTGGCTTTTATTATATTTGGATGTTTAGGGATTTTATGGGAGTTTCGACCAAGAGCCTAACCTAAAAGACCTATCCTAGGGGCCTTATTGACGATGAGATATGAACAGTTGATGGAATGCCAATTTATTATGATAGACTCCTAAAGGATTGACCTAGGGTGTTTCGAGGGAACATCAATGATGGACTTGCCTATGTTTAAGCTGAGAGACCCATAGTTCGAGAACATGACACTTTTTTTTGGTATTTTTGATGTTTGACCTTTTAGGGTTTTTGATATGTTTTGGATGTTTTGGATTTTTCCTTTACAATTTTTTCAATATTTTTGGATTTTAGCTATACAAGATTTGGATTTTTTTGGATTTTCGTCTATAAAATATTTTGCAAATGTTTTTGGATTTTTGATGAGTTTTTATGAATGTTTTTGGGATTTTCTGATAAGATATTGTAAAAGAGGGGGATTTGCTACTCACGAGTTCTCTTCATTCAGAAAGCCTCACGGGGCGAACTACCCTAAACTACCTCAAGGAACAATGATGAGAGTTCTAGAATCTGAAAGAGCAGGTCACATATATTTTCTAGACAACCTAACAAGCTCTCAGCCAAAGGATGAGAATTCAGAATATGGACGACAGTTCAATGCACTGGCGTCTTGTACAAACCATATAATGAGAATGTCACATAAAATACCTAAATGGCTACTAGCAAACAAATTACTAAGAACTAACAAAATGCGATAAAGTAGTAGAATGTAATAGAACTAAAATAAAGAAGTATAAATGAGAGAGACAAGGAGAAGAAAGGAAAGAGAATACTTACAACAATCCAAGTAATGAAGCCTCTAGCTAATAGATATCTTCAGTACCTGCGAGTGTAATATTTGGAGAAATTGTTGGGGCTATATAGGGGTTTGCCTCATCCAAACCCCCATTTTGGTGTTCCCACCTCCATAGACAACTAAGAGATAGAGAAAGAGAGAAATGAATAAATCATGTGGTGAAAGAAAAACCCACTTAGGAGTAGAATCCACACCACCAAGTAAGAGTGATAAAAGAAAACCATGCTCGAGGGGGAGAACCCGTATCACAAAAGAGGTGATAAAAGAAATCCCCACTCAAGGAGGAGAACCCGTATCATAAAGTAAATATGTAGTAGATAAGGGCTATGAAATCCCCAAGATGCTCACAAGCATGAAGCAAGGGAAATAGAGCTATAAAGAGTGTTGTAAAGGGAGCTCGAGAGAGCTTGAAGCTACTACAACAAGTTATATGAAGCTATGCAAGCCAAAGTTGAAGTGTAGAAGGCTAAATACAAAGCTAGAGTGAAGCTGGAATTATAAGAATGGAGCTAGAAAATGGAGGAAGAGTCACAAATGAAGTGAAAGGACACATTTTAAAGAGAAAAAAAGCAAAAGGAATCTTCCTGGATGGTTACAAAGCATCTCAAGCTATTACCACCAGCCAAAGGAGGTGACAAGTGGAAAGCATTCTTGAAAACGGTCGTTTGAGCATTGAAATGTCACAAGATGCTAGCACAGTGCACAAATGTCTGCATGGTGTGCTAGTGTTCGGACACATCATGCTACAAAACGAAATGAACAGGAAAAGCCCTAGGGTCGTTTAAAGCTAACACACAAGGGTAGCTGCTGAAAAGGGGTGCTGGAGCATCCTGAGAGGGGAAAAAATGCTGATGCAAGGGCTAAAATGACCCTACTCAAGATGCTAAGGGAGTGGACACTAAAGAAAATGCAAGAATGTATGTGAAATTGCGAGGGGTGCAATTTTACGACTATACATTTTTCCCCCACTTTAGCAAGCATATGAATCTATGTTAATATGCATGCTAAAGGAAATCTACGAAACATAAATAACATCATATGCTAAAAGGATACTATAGAGGAAGCAAATAACTCTTCAAACCAAGAAAGCATTCCCCTAGGATGAAGACCTGCAAAACTAATACATTAGACAAGAAAAACCTGCACCAAACAACAACGTTAGAATATAAAAAACTAAAGGATTTGAGTCAACAAAGTAAAGAGACCTCGATGTAGAAGGTTGTCTTAGTACTATGTGTCACCCCAAAACAATAACACATAGAAGAATTCTAGGATGAAGAGGGAAGGAGCATATACTCAGGATGAAGAAGATGCAGATCTTCGATCCGATATACACAAAAGAGAAGAGAAGAGAATTTAAGAATGTAAGCACCTCACATGCTTGTAGACTTGCAAGGAAGGTGTCCTCCAAGACCTCTCACATGAAGGATATCCAGAAAAGTGCCTTACAAACCCACAAATCTGCAAGGAAGCATCCCTCAAGATCTATCACATGGAGGAAGCTAGGAAAGCACCCTATAGACCCACAGATCTACAGGGAGGGCATCCTTTAAGATCTCTTGCATGAAGGAAACCCAAGAAAGTTCCCTACAGACCCGTAGACCTTTAGGGGAGCCACCCCCAAGATCTCTCACATGGAGGAAGCCGAGAAAGCACCCTATAGACTCATAGACTTGTAGGGAAGGCATCCTTCAACATCTCTCGCATGAAGGAAACCCAAGAAAGTGCCTTACAGACCTGTAGACCTGTAGGGAGGTATCCCCCAAGATCTCTCACATGGAGGAAACCCAAAGCAAGTGCCCTACAGACCTGTAGACCTGAAGGGGATCCACCCCCAAGATCTCTCGCATGGAGGAATCTCAAAGGAAGCGTCCTGTAGTCTCGTAGACCTATAGGAAGGTATCCCCCAAGATCTCTCACATGGAAGAAACCCAAGGAAAGCAAACTCCACAGAGTCAGAAAGTGGCTTCACAGGAACACCTGCAAAGAAAAAGTGGCCACGTAGGCAAGTAAGGGGACAATCACGTAGATCATCAACAAGTTGGAAATATTTCAAAGGGGTCCCTTGGGAACCCTTCAAAAGAAAAGGGGTCCACTCAAGGGACATACTATTTGAAAGGAGAGGTCTAGTCAGGCTGCCCCCAAGCTAGATGCAATAGAATTCATTTGAGATGAAAAATTTCAAAGGGGCTCCCTCAGGAACACTTCAAAAGAAAGGGGGTCCACTCAAGGGATGCTTCAATTGAAAGATAGGGAGAAGAGAGGGGGTCCTTAAGAAGGACACACATATCCAAAATGAGTTATCACTTCCCACAACATATAGGGGAGGAGAACCATGCAAGACACTTATCACATATAGGATAGAGGTAGACGTCGATATCACTTGTCATGCAAAGTAAAGGTAGGTGTGTCAATCAAACAGGAGTTTGATGGCACCAAAATCACAATTTTTTTGTATTTTATCTTTCAAGGCCTTGCATTCACTAGTGGAATGGCCAAACACTTGATGGTATGTGTAGAAAGAATGTTTATCATGTTCATGAGATTTCTTACATGTAGAAGAAGGAAGAGTGATTAAGCGAGCTTTTAGAAGCTGCAACAAGGTATGCTCTTGCTTAGATAAAAAATGAGGATCAGGAAGCAACCCTTTCTCTTGTGGAGAAAAGATTGACTTCTCACAAGAAGAAGATACAAAGAAAAAAGACAATGGAGGTGATGCCACCTTCAAATTTTGCAAATTTGAAGTGCCCATGTCAAAAAGCCTTTGCACACTCAGAAATGCACCTGCAAAATCTACCTAAGCGACCTACTTTGGAGGATCACAATTTGAAGCCAGTTGATTTTCAAACTAAACCCCTTTGTGGACACATTTACTTGAAATATGAGAATTTTCATGTCATTTTTCAGCTTCCCATGATGAGTTTTGATGGTGTTTTGAAAAGAAAAGTTGGAGGGTTTTGACTCTTTTCAACTGTTTGTGAATTCTCAGTTCTACGAAGTGGCCTCTTGTTTGAGCTTATATTTTACAACGGGATGATTGTCATGAAAAATGGATTGTTTCTTTCCATTCTCCTTATATTCATGTACTCCCTTGGAAGATTTCAAAGTCTTAGGATCATATTTGCTATTTTTTTGAGATGAAAAATAGATGCAGTTTGTTCAATGTTACATTTGCATTTCTAATAGTGTTTCAAGGTGGTCAAATTTGATCCCTAATATCTTATGAAGAATAATGACTAAAGCAAATTCCTTCTGCACACATACTCAGTGTACCTAGATGAGCTTATGTTTCCAATGGTAGCCCCCCATAAGTTTCTTTATTATTTTTTCAAAAGGTGACTTGGTGTGCTCAAGTTGGTTTCTGATAGGTGCAAATTGCAGAAAAGCCTGAGTAAGCCACTTTGGATTTTAATATCTTGCACCTCAAGATGAATTTTTCCATGCCATTTTTTGCACTGTATTTTTGGTTCAAATGGTAATGTGCATGCTAAGTTTTGCACCTCCTAGATGAGCTTTGATGGGTTAACTAATCCTTTTCTGATTACATTTCCAAAATTGGTGTTTCGAAAAGTTTCAAATTTTGAAAATCTAAGGACAACCTATTTCTTGTTTTGGCCTAAAACCTCTACAACTCCATTTTCATAAAAAAAAAAGGTCATATGATGTGTTATTTTAATGCATTTCAGGTGTGACAGACACGTCCTAGGGGTGAGTTTACAAAGGAGGTACCTAATTTTTGATGGCTGGGAAAAGTTTGAGGAAATGGGTTTTCTCTAAATAATTGATTATGGCCACACACAAAACATATTGGCTCCAGGTGTCCCGGTTTTCCCGCAGTGAATTTCCTCCAAATGGGTCGTAGGCGTAATTAAAATTCACAATTTTTCTAAAGTTTCAAATGTTCATATTTAAAATATTTTGAATATTTTAAATATTGTGCAAATGAAAAAGGGAATTTAGGGAAAACATAAAATGGATTTCAAATGTTTTGGAGGACAAGAAAGTTTAATTCTTGCTTCTAATTGGTCTAGAGGTGACTTTCATAGTTACACGGAAAAACTCATTGCCAATCGCCAGTTTGAAGTGCAAATGAAGAAACAAATCAAAGATGCAATGTTTTCCAGCGATGAGTCTTCATTTGGGTGAATTGAATTAAAGCTTTGAAGTAGAGGACAAGTTTTTAATAATTTTTCAAAGTTCTCGCAACATCGCGCATTGTGGTTTTGAGCCTAGGATGAAAAAACAAATTAGCGATGAGCGATGGCTGCTGTGTCCATCGCCCATCACTAATAAATGCCACCATTTCCACTTTCAATCAGCGATGGAAAAAGCTTTCATCGCCCATCGCTAATTTCATATTGTTTTTTATCCTCCATTGGAGATGTGCGATGATGGTTGCTAGCTATAGTTGGTGGGCTCGAGAATTAATTTTGGCTTATTTTTAGTGGTGAAGTAAATAAATGGTAAACTCACGGGTAAAGAGCCGATAAAAAAGAGGAGTTAAAACTTTCCTTGCTGGAGAACATGATATCGGGCATCACTAATCAATATGTTCTTTCCCACATGAATTGGAGATATGAGATGGTTGTTCTCCTCATGTCGGGCATCACTAATTAATTTTAGCTATTCTAAATAAATGAGAGATGTGCAATGGTGCTGGGGAATGTTGAGGTAAAGAATGTGGTGGGACCAGGTGAAGGGTTTATAAGGTTTTTCTAAAAACTTTTAAATTGTTTGCTGAGAATGTATAGTTTTAAAAGTCATCTTTTAAAAATGTAAAATTTTTATGGTGAAGTGAAAGGTAAAAGGGGCATGGGACAAATATTTTAATCGGGTAAAATCAAAATGCTTTTATTATTTAAAGATAATCTTAAAATAATAACAAAGATAAATAAAGGGAGTGCAAGTATTTTCACTTCGATGGAAAACATTGTAAATATAAAGTGTAAAATAATATTGCTGGGAAGGCACATGAAATAATTTTGTAATATGAATATTTTATTCACTATGCAAAGTGTTTTTGCTAGAGATGAGTTTTTACGGAGAACACCATTTTCATGTAGTTGGGTGAAAATGAACAAAGGGGGTAAAATATTTTGCAGGAAAAGGTATATTTTTCAACAGGAGAGCAAAGAGGAATGATATTTTTAGTCTGGGGAATATTTTTTTGTTGCAGGTGCATGAAGCGTGAATTTGAAAGTAGGTTGAAGAGTCTTCAACAAGCAAAGGTAGTTGCAAATCAACAAACTTGAATGTGCCAAGTTTCTTCTTTAGATGAGCATTTAGGGTTTTTTATTTTGCCTTTAGTGTTGCTTTTCTGCCTCTTTTTAGAAGAGGTTGTTCTGTAATTATTCATAGAGTATAGTGTAATATGAATATAGAACATTTCAAAGGTTTTGTTTTAGGTTGGAATCTGTTGATACTTATGTAATTTTGATTGCAATACTGGAAAGATAATATTGAAGAGTGCAATTTCAAGGCCATTTTACTCTCTTATGTACTAGTTTTGCAAGTTATGAATAATATAATCAAGGTTATCTTATTTTTCTCCATCAGTTTTAGATAGATGTGTAGCTTTATTCTTGTCTATTAATTCAAAGAATTAATGTAGGTACTTGAAAATGGCTATAAATTTGTATTAAATTGAATGCTAGGATTCTGATAAGAAGTAGTGGTCAAGATATTATGCTGAAATATTGTAAGGCAACATTTCAGAGCTTCATATAATGTCAGGTTGAAGAATATTATCAGATTATGTGGGTGTCTAGGTTGATTCTCTTCCAATGAATGAAACACTGATCTAAGTGGGTTATTCATGTTACATTCTGTTGATTAATTCAATAGCCGATTATAAATTAAAATCATATTACTTATTAGTCCCAATTTGTTTGTGTGTTGAGCGCATTTTAATGAATCACATCTCTCATGTTTAAATGGGGCATTATTGTAGAGGTTAGCCAAACCTTTAGAGTATTGTGTCTTCCAAACAATTAGAGGAGAACCATCTATTTACAGTGTATTTGGAACTTTTGCACACAAGTATCTATAAATATATTGATTGGGATTACCCTCCCCAGCTTAACAGAGCCAAAAGTGTAGAAGATTTCAGTCTCTTTAACCAAATCTTGTTCATTGGCCACATCAACCCGTTGAGTCTGAATATGAGAGTGGCTACTCTTTAGGACTCATTGCATCTTTTAATTTGGGAACCAACAGATTGGCGACTCTACTTGGGAGAATTCCAAAAATATTTGGTTTCAAACCATTCAGTCAATGGGTCATTGAATTTTCAATAATGATCCAAGGACCTGCATACTTGAAGGAGATTGATGCAATGTTTCTGATGTACTCTTGAAGTTTGTTGCTCTGCTGGTGGAGAGAACTCAGAAATAGCTAGATCTTGGAAGAAGCTTTCTATTTCTTGAAGATCTTTTCCTCTTTCAAAGAGGTGGCGATTCTTCATAATTTTCTACATCATCAGAAGAGTTGGTTGCAGCAATTCTCAGGTATTTTTCTATTGTAATATTCACGTATGAAGGTTTTCAACAATTGTTCTAGTTAATACTATCCCTTATCCAATACTATGAGGTATTAGTAGAAAAGGGAAATGAGAAAGTAAGATATTCTAAAAAGGATATTGAGAAGAAATTAGTTGTAGAGGGAATAAATTTATTTGCAAATATGTATTGTTGTCCTAGTTCTCCCTCTACAAGTTGTAATATCATGCCTAGAACATAGCCATGTCCTCAAAGGAAAGTGTTCACTAGTGAGAGATATGACCCTCTGGATTTTAGTCAAATCCAAGGTTACCCACATTCTGTCCCAAGAAGAATTAATGAATGTTTTCCTAAGTTTTGAGGAGGTTTTGAAGAATCAACATGACAACATGTACAAGTTTTTCTTGATGTAATGGAAGACTGCGAAATAGTAGAGGAAGAGGTTATCATGAAGTTTTTTGTAAGAACTTTAGAAAATGATGCTGAATACTGGTTCTCTAGTTCACCAATACATTCCATAGATTCATGGCATGAGCTAAGAATGCATTTCATTGATTATTTTGAAGAAGAGTCAATAGACAATGAATGCTTGACTGAAGAAAGAAATCTACATACCCAAGAATTATTTGAAGAGAAATCTAAAAATAAGGTTGACCCTATGTCACCTATTGACGCATTGTGTGATATAGAAAGGTTTGAGGATGAATCCATCTATGATTTTAATAATTGATTCATGAAATTTCTGCTTGCTATACTAGAATCAGAAAGACTTGATGAGTTATTTTGCATTGATTTCTTTTGTGAGAATTGTGAGCCAGGTTTGAGTACTATGCCAACTCACTTGAAACCCCCTAGCCTTAAAATTTTACATCAATGGCTATCAATAATTGAAGAAATGATAGAGAAGTATGGAACTAATCTCTTGAATAACTTATGTAATGGTACTTTTTCAAGATTTCATCAAATAGATCTAGATGGTATAGAAGAAGATAATGATAATGCACCATTAGGTGGTGAGGATTTTGTTTTTGAATAACCCACAGAAGAAATAAACCCAAATGAAGATTGTATCCATGATGGTCATGATGAGATAAATGAAATATGTGAAGTTTCTTCTATTTGCTCTAAAAATGGAATAATAGAGAGAAGATTTTCTGTAGCAAATGAAGGCTGCAATGGTGTAGATGATACTGAGAGTGTTTTCTCCTCTATGGACTTTGAATATATAGTTGAAGATCATGCTAATTCTGAAGTTTCATGTCTTCATGATGAGAGCAATGGTGTTGTAAATGAAATTTTGTAACCAACTAAAAAGCATTCTTGTATGGGTGATCACACTGATTTCAATTCTATTTGCAGCCCTAGTGACTGTGATTCCTCTCATGAGGAAAAAGTAGAATTAATATCTTCAAGAGGAAAGTGTTCCAAAAAGGAAAATGATGAAAATACTTTTGAAGGATCACAAGAACAAGACAATGGATATGAACTGAATATATTGTTTGAAGAATACATGTGTGATCAACAATGCAATGGTACAATTAGTCATGCCAATTCTACAAGCAAGTGTAGCGTTGATGAAAGCTTTCATGATGATGAGACGGAGGAGCCTGTTTATTTGAAGAATACTTTTGAGAATGTCAGCATATCAGATGAAAGTCATAGAGTATGCAATTATTTTCAGTTAGAGAAATCATGTGTGAGAAGTTGCAATGAAGAGATAAATGGTGATTTTCAATTTGACAATGAGAAAGGTAGCTTTTCTGATTGTGGTAGTACTGTTAACGGAGGAGGTATTTATGCAAGAGATTCACTGGATGAATTGGTTCAAGTAAGCGATTATGAGGAGCATGCATATGTTAATAATGATAAACAAGGAACTCTTGTTTTGTTTTATTCTTTACCTTCTTCTACTTCTTTTGCTGGCTTTGAAGTTATCACTGAATGTTTGCATGAGGATAGCATTGATATAGTTGTACATGAAAGTGAATATGTAGAGACAAATGTTAGTACATTTAATGACACTTTCTATGATGAGTTTGCATTTGAAGAATGTGATTGCGTCAATCACATGGATGAATATGCAAACCTCTTTTCTGGATTTGCAAATCATAGTTTTTCTCATAGGTAGTATGCTTCAGATTGTCATATTGATGCAGCAGGAGGTTGTGTTGAATATGATACTTCTTGCAATAGTCAATGTGTTTTAAATAGTCTTTGTGAGGAATTTGTTGTAGAAGTAGTTTCTGAGCCATATGAACCTGTACTTGAAACTTCTTCTTATGGTAACATATTGAGTGTTGATAGTCTTGTCTATGAGCTTGAGGTAGGAAACATTGTTTGGGATGCTAACATTTCTTCAAAATGCTATGATTTGAATGTGGAAAGGTCTCCACAAGTTGTGAACTCATTGGAGACCTTTCCAATGATGCAAATGGTTATGAATTTTGAGCATCAAGTCAAAATTTATGACCCCACCAAGTAGGGGTAAATAAATTCCTAGTTTTTTTAAAAAATACCCTCTTCATGTCGGGTTCACCAAAATGTAGAAGAGGGGGATTCACTACTCATGAGTTCTCTTCATTCAAAGAGCCTCACAGAGCAAACTGCCCTAAACTACCTCAAGGAAGAACGACGAGAGTTCTAGAATTCGAAAGGGCAGGTCACAAATATTTTCTAGACAACTTGATGAGCTCTCAACCAAAGGACGACAGTGTAGAATATGGACAACAACGTAGCACATTGGCATCTCGTATGGACCAAAGAATGAGAATGTCACATAAAATACCTAAATGGCTACTAGCAAACATATTACTAAGAACTAACAAAATGTGATAAAGTAGTAGAATGTAATAGAACTGAAATAAAGTATAAATGAGAGAGACAAGGAGAAGAAAGGAAAGAGAATACTTACAACAATACAAGTAATGAAGACTCTAGCTAATAGATATCTTCAGTACCCATGAGTGTAATATCTGGAGAAATTGTTGGGGCTGTATAGGGGTTTGCCTCAGTCAAACCCCCATTTTGGTGTTCCCACCTCCACAGACAACCAAGAAGATAGAGAAAGAGAGAAATGAAAAAAGCATTTGGTGAAAGCAAAAATCGCTCAAGAGTAGAACGCACACCACCAAGTAAGAGTGATAAAAGAAAACCTCGCTCGAGGGGGAGAACCCGTATCACAAAAGAGGTGATAAAAGCAATCCCTGCTCAAGGAGGAGAACCCGTATCATGAAGTAAATATGTAGTAGATAAGGGATATGAAATCCCAAAGATTCTCACAAGAATGAAGCATGGGAAATAGAGTTGCAAAGAATGTTGTAAAGGGAGCTTGAGAGAGCTTGAAGTTGCTACAACAAGCTATATGAATCTATGCAAGTAAAAGTTGAAGTGTAGAAGGTAAAGCCAAAGCTAGAGTGAAGCTAGAATTAGAAGAATGGAGCTACAAAATGGAGGAAGATTCACAAATGAAGTGAAAGGACATCTTTTAAAGAGATAAAAGAAGCAAAATGAAGCTTCCTAGATGGTTACAAATCATCTCAAGCCGTTACCACCAACCAAAGGATGTGACAAGTGGAACACATGCTCAAAAATGATTGTTTAAGCATTGAAACGTCACAGGACACTAGTGTGGTGCACAGACATCGGCGTGGTGCACTAGTGTCCAGACACATCATGCTACAAAACAACATGAATGAGAAAATCCCTAGTGCCGTCAAAAGCTAACAAACAAGGGCAACTGCTGAAATGGGGTGTTGGAGCATCCTAAGAGGGGAAAAAGGTTGATACAAGGGCTAAAATGACCCTACTCAAGATGCTAAGGGAGTGGAAACTAAAGAAAATGCAAGAATGTATGTGAAATTGTGAGGGGTACAATTTTACAACTATACAGATATTATGAATGTTTTTGGTGTTTTTTGATAACCGTTAAGATATACAAGAACCCGATATGATTCATAACGAATTACCCCCAGTGTGATATGTGATAGACTATCTCGATATAGGAAAGAAAAACTAAACTTTGGAATATGCCAAGTAGTACTAAAGGGATATGATACTTTACAATATCAAGCTATGATAGAGATACAAATGGGTGATGAAATAAATAAATAGGATGAATGATGAAAAGAATGGTGGGATAAAGATCCAAAGAATAGATGGAAGTGCTTTATTTATACAAGACACCTATTTTCCAAGTTTTCACGAAGGTACTTGCCAAAAGTTCCACTGAAGTGGTTTTCACTAGAGGATGATTGTTTTTCTTTACTTTTTTAATCCCTTTTCTCATCTTTTTGGATTTTGATCATTTTTTGATTTTTTTGTATTTTTAGATTTATACCCTTCAAGATTAGGCATAATTTTTTTTAAGATGCAAACTATTAGTTGGTTCCTGCAAGGGTTCACCTTCAGGAGTTGGAAATTGTTATGCTCCTGGTCCATAGCTTGCTATGATGACAAAGGGAACCAACTAATTATGCTCAAACTTTCCTTTGTTGTCTTGATCTAGAAGATTTTTCTGATTCTGCTTCAGGATAAGGTCCCCAATTTGGAAATACTGACATTTGATCTTCTTTTTATAGCTTTTTTTAGTTGGTTTTGATATAATTGCAAGTGATTAAGGGCATCACTACAAAGCTAATCCAAGAATTCTAGCTCATTCAGATGAGATATTATGTACTCTTCATCAATGATCAAGTTCTGTAGTGACACTCGCAATGACGAGAGCTCAACCTCAATAGGTAGGATCGCTTCTAATCCATATACTAGGGAGAAAGGAGTTGCCCCTATTGGCATGCAGATACTGGTTCGATAAGCCAAGAGAGAAAGATGTGGTTGTGGATTCCAGTCATGGAAAACTTCATTGAACATTTTCTTTAGGATCTTTAGAATGGTCTGATTCGTAGCCTCAACTTGATCGTTGCCTAGGCGATAATATGGGGTAGAGAATTGGTGTTGGATATTGAATCTTTTATATAGCTCTTTCACATCCCGATTCTTAAATGGGGTTCCATTATCTAAGATGAGGGTTTGTGGAACACCATAACAATAGATTAGGTAGTTCAAGATAAACTTGGCAATTTTCTTCCCCATTATGTAGGTCATAGGAATGGATTCAAACCACTTGATAAAGTACTCAACGGTTGTTATGATAAACTTATGGCCATTGGATGAGGTTGGAGTGATTTTTCCTATGAGGTAAAGTCCCCACTGTGAAAAAGGCCAAGATGTGATTATTGGTTGCAATTCCTAAGCTGGAACATGAATCAAATCTCCATGTTGTTGGCACTAGACATACTTCTTCACATACTAATGAGCTTCCCTTTCCATGGTTGGCAAATAGTACCCTGTACTCAACAGTTTCTTAGCTAAATTCATACTACTAGAATGAGAACCACATATGCAATCGTGTACTTCTATTAAAGCAGTCAAGGATTTCTCTTGGTTAAGACATCGTAGCAACATCCCTTCGATGCTTTGGTGGTAAAGGGTATCACCTATGATCATGAATCGAGATGCCTTCTTGACAAAGGTCTTTCTAGGGTTCAAGGTGATATCGGATGGGAGGGTTCCTCTACTTAGGTAGGTAAAGATGTCATGGTACCATGGGGATCCAAGACCAACAATGACACATGAATTCAGATTCAGGGATTTTTAAAGTTGGTACGAGAAGTTGTTCTACCAAGAATTCACATTGCAGGACATTGTTCGGCATGTATAACAATGATCCAATTATTGCCATTGCATCTACTACTTTGTTGTTCATGTGAGGAATTTACTCAAATGTTATGTCTATGAAAAGGTCCTTAAGAATCTCCACCATCTTTTTGTAAGGAGTGAGGTTATCATGCTTAGTTTGATAGTCTTCATTGACTTGGTTGATAACCAACTGTGAATCTCCATAGACTTTCATCTCTTGTATCTGCCACTGAATTGTTATCCTTAAATCCTTGATTAAGGATTCATACAACAATGTTGTTAGTACAATGTAATGATAGCCAATATGACTTTGGAATGTAATCACCTTTAGTGGTGATGAAAAGAATACCTAATCCTGATCCATATTGGGTGAATGATCCATCAAAGTGCATCTTCCATCGAGCTATGAGATTGATAAGGAACACTGATTCATCTAGGAACTCAAATATTAAAGGGTTCTTTGCATAAATAGTTGCCTCTGCTAGTTGGTCTGTGAACACTTGTTCTTTGATTTCGTTACATTCTACATACTTTATGTTGAACTCTGTTAAGATCATTACCCATTTGGCCATTCACCCAGTGAGAGTGTCTTTGGATAACAGGTATTTCAATGATTTAATCTTTGCAATGAGTTTGATTTGATGTGATAGCATGTAGTGTCTAAAATTTTGTGAAACAAAAACTATTGCTAAACATGCTTTCTCAATGGGTGAATAGTTCATTTGATAGCTCACCAAAGTCCTACTAATGTAGTAGATAGCTCTTTCCTTTCCGTTTTCATCATGTTGTGCCAAAAGAGCTCCTAGTGCTATTGATGTTGTTGAGACATACAAGATCGGTGGTTTGTTCGGTATCAGTGGCATGAGTACTAGAGGTTTTGGTAGATAATCTTTGATTGGTTGGAAAGCTTTATTGCACTTCTCATCCTACTTGTAAGTTATTCCTTTATGGAGAAGATGAAAAAAAGGGTGGATTTTGTCTGATAGTTGTTCTATGAACCTTTTGATGGACTGTAATCTTGTAATCCTCACATTTGCTTCAGTGTTTGTAGTGGTTCCATGTCTAGGATGGACTTTACCTTTATTGGATCAATTTCTATCCCTCTTTGCGAGATGATATAACCAAGAAGTTTCCCTGATGTGATCCCAAAGACACTTTTTGGATTCAATCGTACCTTGTATTCTTCAAGTTTGTCAAAGATTTGTCTTAATACTTCTATGTGTTCACTTCTTTTCTTTGATTTTTCCAAAATATCGTCCACATAATTTTCAACTATTTTGTGGATCATGTCATGAAAGATGAGGGACATTTCTCTTTGATAGGTTGCTCCTACATTCTTGATCCCAAATGGCATCACATTCTAGCAATAGGTTTCCCATGGACAAGTGAATGAGGTTTTGTGTTGATCCTCCTTGACAGATCATGATTGATTGTATCCTGAAAAACCATCCATGAGTGACAACATTTCATGCCCAACTATTAAGTCTACAATGAGGTCGATGTTAGGAAGAGGGAAAACATCCTTCAGGCATACCTTGTTTAAGTCTCTAAAATCAGTGCATATTCTAATGCCCCTTGTGGGTTTTGAGACTAGTACCAGGTTTAAAACCCACTTAGGATAATCTATTGGTCGGATGAATCCAATGTCAAGAAGCTTTTGTAATTTTAGTTTCACTAAAAGTGCTATTTGAGGGTGCATCTTCCTTTATTTATGCTTGACTGGATGGGATTTAGGATAGACAATGAGATGATACACAACTACTTATGGATCAAGCCCTGGAATATCTATGTATGACCATGCAAATTTAGCTCTGCACTCTTTCGGGAATGTTTCCAGGTTCTTCTATTCATTGTACAACAAGGATTCAACATAAAAAGTGATCTTAGGTGCTTCTTATGTTCCAAAATTGAATAGAGTGGCCTTCTTTGCTAGAAAAAAGGTATGGGTTTCCCATGAGATTGAGTAGAAATAGGTAGCTCTCCTCAAACAAAGGTATCCTTCATTAGTTTATAATTCCCACAACCATCATCTTGGATCACTGCTTTGATATTAGGTACATTCTTCACAATGAGTGCCTTTGTTTTAGAGGTAGATGCAAGGGATGATTGGTCAAAAAATTATGGGGAAGGTGTAGGCCCTTCATCATTCTTGGGTATCTAGGGGATTTTATAGAACTTGGTCTCAATATTTTTGCAATAGTAAAAGGGCTCAACATCTCCATGGATAGTAATTTCTCTTCCTTCAAAAGGAAACTTGACACATTGATGGTAAGTTGAAGCTATGACTTTTAGGGAATGGATCCATGGTTGACCAAGAAAGATTTTGTAGGAAAGATCCAGGTCTAACACTTGGCATGTAGTTTCTGCAATAATATGTCCCACTTGGATGGGTAAGGAAATGATAACATGTGATACCCGTTCTTGGTCATTGTATGCTCTGATGGTGGTACTCTTTGCTTTCTCAATAACATCCTCTAAATAGCCCAAAGTTTTGATCGACTAAAGGGTACAAATGTTCAGACCAACACCTCCATCTACTAAGACTCTTTTGAGCTTGCTCTTATGAATGACCACCTCTAGGTGTAAAGCATGGTTATGGGATGGTTGTGAAAGTAGGTCTTGCTTTGAGAAGGTGAGAAGGTGATTAGCGATATGGCCTACCATATCTTGAAACTGATCAATATCAATGATAGGAAAGGGTTGGATGTAACTCTCACTGTCCCATGCTCTGAGTCCTTGTTCTTAAGAACTCCTAGGTGACCTTTTCACCTTGACCTTTAGGTCCTATCATAGGTATAAGCACCCTTGGTCCTACTGGCCAACCCCACTATCAACATTCTTCTTCTCACCAAGCCAATCTTGGTGCCTTGCCATTATCTCACCCTTGACCCTTATTCTTCTCTAAAGGCCAAATTCTCTCAACATTCAATTTGATTCTTGTAGGGGTGTGAAAATGTTGTAAAAGCAAGTAAGTAACCTATTTAGGGTTATTATTCAACCACAAGACCCCAACTCCCCATCGCTTCCACCAAACCCTTTCCTAGGGTTAGAAAAGGCTACAAGCCTAGAGCCCCAATTAGGCCTCTTAATAGAGAAAAATGCAATTTTCCCCTAAACCCTTCAAACGACCAAGGTTCTTCATTTGGGGTTTGTGTCTCCCATACCCACACCTTAAAGATTCTTGAGTTTTTGAGCCTGTACAGGCCGTACACTGCCCATTCACAAAATTGGCCCAAAAGCTAGGGTTTGTAAGCTTTTCCTGGCTGATTTCAAACTGTCAAAGTTTCCTCACACCAAATAGATTGGTGTAGCCTCCTCCTGATCACTAGGCCTTTCCAAGACCCCCAACTAAATTCTACAAAAGGAATTTCTTCAAAATCTGAGTACCCCTGCAAGTTGTGTGACTTTTACTCCTGGTCTTTCCTTGCCAGACCCTGCCTGGCTCACCTAGGGCAAGACCTTGCCAGCATCTCCCACACTCAAAAAAAACCTACCAACTAACATATGTACAAGCATGGTGTCTAGGAACTATTTCCAAAAGGCCGTACGGTTTGTATGGTGGAAAAGTGCTCTAGCACCCCATTTTCTAAAACCATCTGGTTTAGACCAGCAACAGGGCAACAAAGGACTATTTACAAAAAGATACCTAAAAATTGAACAAGAAGCTATTTAATGAATAAAAAATTCTTGAATACCAACTTCACTACATCCTACAATGAAATAGAAATAGATCTAATCCATTAAGACTCAATCAAGATGCAAAAGTCAAAAATTTTTGTATAGAATGTTGTTTCCTTCAATTTCACAAGAATTCACTGAAACATTAAAGCTTCTAACCCTGCTCCAGGGTTGAATCATCCCTTATATAGGCTCCAAAAATAGTTGAGTACCTTTGGTCAAACCTCTTGTTGACCTAATGGCAAAAGTTATAATACCCATTGTGTTTTTCAAACTTTGCCAACTTTTGACAACTTAACAAGAAGTTCAAAACCTATTTAACTCATGTCAACTTCTTTCCTAAAGATCAAAAACATCTCAAAGCCCTCTACACAATGGTCAACATGACCTTATGAAAGGAAAACAAAAATTTAACCCTCTAGGTTTCTTCTTTACCTAAGAAACTGCCTGTTGTTCCTTAGGTGCTCCTGCACCAATCAATATCCTCGAGAACATATAACTCTAATAAAGATTTCTCCAAGATTTCCCTATGCACAGGGGATAGTCTGAATAGTTCTAAGATTGATATCTGTACGGGGGTTTTCTTAAGTTGATCTACGAGATTGTAATTTCTAGGATTTGATGTTGGAAAAGTAGGTTGTGCCCTAGATTAAGATGGGACTCCTTGGACGGTAATTTTTCCACGTTGTGTGGTAACTCCACACTCCACACTAGGTCCTTTGATGGTGATGACGGTGATGACACTATTATAGGAACCAACTACATTGGAATGGGTATGTTGCACATTTGTGTAATACTTAGCTTTTTCATTGTTGTTCCCTTTGCTATGATTTGGCATAGGGTTCTTGTATATCTTAAGATCCTGATTCCTGATAGGTACCTCAACAAATATGATGTCATTCTCTATGAGGTCTTGGGTAAATCTTTTGAGCCTCATGCTATTTGTTGTTTTGTGTCCTTTAATCTTGTGAAAGTCACAAAGGTCGTTCCCATTGTACCAGGATGGTTTCTCTTATGGTTCTTGGTAGTTTTCAAAGTTGGGAAGCATTATCAGATTTGACTCTACCAACTTTTTCATGATGGTTTCTATGGGTTCAGATAACTATGTGTACTTGTGTTTAGGATAGTTGTTCTTGTTAGTGGTTCACCTTTGCATTTTGGTGTTATTGATTTGATTGTTCTGTGGGGGTGTTGTTTGCTATACAGTTGGTTGGATGTTAGCAACGTGAGTGTTGTTTGGCCTAGGGGCACTTAGGACTACCTTAGCATCTACTACACCATCATTTGTTATGTTCTTGTTCTTAGCCCAGACACAATGCTGGTCATTTGAACTAGTTGATGGGTGATTGTCTTTGTAATCTTGAGTGTTTCCCTATGAGATTAGAGCTCTCTCAATGTTAAGGGCTCTAGATATGAGCTCATCATATGATGTGATGCACTGCATTTTCAAGTGGAATGATAGATCTGGAACTAGATTTTCTATGATGATTCCCACTTGTTGTTCATCGGGAAGAGGCCATTTGCTCTTACTAGCTCTTTTTCTCCATCATTGTAAGAAATTAGTGAAATTTTCTCCTTTTTTTTTCCTGTGAGTGTACAATTCTTCTAGAATTACATCCATGTCAAGATTAAAGGAGAAGTGATCAATGAATTTATTGGTAGTTTCCTAGAAAGTTTTGATGCTGGGAGGTAGATGAGAAAACCAATCCATGGTAGGACTTGTTAAACTTCAAGGGAAGAGGCATATTAAGTATGAATCATTATAGGCCACCTCCATACACATGATGCTAAACTCTTTGATATGGTACACAACACTTCCTCTCCCTTTTTATTTATCAAATTTGAGAATTTCAAAACCAGGAGGGATTGGTATCATTGCTATGTTTAATTTGAATGGATATGGGCATAGATTCTGTGTATGGGGATTCTTTGTCTTGCCCATCGAAAGGTCCTACATTTCTTATGACAATGCCTTAAATTGTGATGCTAGATCATCTTGTGGGTTAGGTGGAGGAACATATGGTGGGATGACGGATGAGTTGTACATGGTATTTTGATATGAGGATGTGTTTGTTGTATGGGGTGTATGGTGGTGTAGGATTATGTGAAGGTGATTGGGGTATTGATGTATATGTTCCTAACATGTTTGTATTGATGATGTGTGATTGGGGGTTATAATAGGAACCTTGTTGTTGTTGTTTTTGTTGGGCACACCATTGAGCTATTAAGGCTTGTTGTTGAGCTTGCTATTGTTGTTGCACCACAAGGGCTTGTTTTTGTTGTTGTACTAATAAGGATGCTTGATGGGCTAGATGTTGTTGTACTAAGGTTGCTTCTTGTGCTAAGGCTACTTGCTATGCTAAGGTTGCTTGTTGTGCTTGATGTTGCTACTGTTGTTGGGCTACTAGGGCTGCTTCTTATTGTTTCTGTTGTTGTGTTGCTAAGGCTACTTTTTTGTTGTTGTTATTGTTGTAAGGATTGTTGATATTCTTGTTGTGCTTGTAGTAAAGCTAAGGAATGTGCTTGCAATGTAGGATCAGGTGGTTGTTTAGACATCAATGGAGGATTGTGGGTGTTGATGTTTTGAGTGGGTAATGGATTTGTGATGAGAAGGTGGGGATTCCCTTGGTTTAACATCCCTTGTGAGATGGTGGATTGAGGTGGAGGAATGTAAGTTTGAGGTCCTGTTTGATTTTGCATGGTAAATGGGACCATGGGAAAAGATGATGATGGTGCCAATAGATTTTGTGATGGAAATGACACATTGGGACCTTGAGTCCATTGATTAAAAATATTCCCTCTTCCCATTTCTTGAGGATTTTCTTGTGCTAGAGATGTAAACAAGGTATTACCTAGGTTGGTGGGATTTGTGACTAAGGGTTTGTTTTGAGATGGGTTGATAATGGATGGGATGGATGTGTTTTGTGAAACCAATGGAATATTTGAACTAATGTGAGGATTGGGTAAAGATGTCCCTATCTACATTAAGGGTTGACTTTGTGGTGTATGTCCTTGTGTTTCATTGAGACACTTGGTCCATATTGCTTTACGTGATGGTGGGCACACTTGTGGTACTCATGGGTATGGATGAAGAGGGATGGCCTTGATATGTCGAGGTTATTGTAGAGTAATGAAGGTCAAGAGGTTTGTATGGTTGTTTGGGATCTTCAGGAATGAGAGGAGCACCAAAGGTAGGTGTCCAAGTGGTTGTTTGGGATGGAGGATTGGTCTCAAGGGTACCCACAAGTGTGTTGCTTTCAAATGGAAGAGTATGGCCAAAGTCCTTAGCAAGGCTAGTTGCAAGACTAGGAATGTATGTTTGATTTAACCCTAGTGATGGATTTGTGAAGCCTTGTGTCAAATTCTGTGCAACAAATGATGGGGAGATAGGAGCTACATTTTCAAAGGCTTGATGTTGCATGATCTCCTCCCTAGTAAGTTCAAAAGGATTTTTTGTAATGTCTTCTATCTCATATGGCCTTGATGGTGATGAAGGTTATTGTGATGGGGTAACTTGACTTCTTAGATCAAATTCTAAAGGATTTAGATAACTTGAGGTAAATGTGACTTTGGTTTTTTCCATGATTCTCTTGTGTTGTGATCTTGTCTTTACCATAAATTTTGTATCACCTTTGGGAGAGTTGTGTTGTGATTTGTAATATTTGAACTCTCTAGTTGACTAAAATATAGGTAAAAGGGACACTCTAAGTATTTTTGGAGCAATGATGATAGTGGGGGATGAAAAGATGGGTGATGTGGAGAGTGATTTTTGCAAATGTTTTGGGAGAACACTTTTGATTTAAACTTGATGTTTTGATGTTGAGATAAAGGATGTTGATGAACTTGGAAATATTTAGGGTAGAGTCATGACCTTCAATATGAACTAGTTCAAAGATGACAACTGACTTACCTAAATGCATGGAAAAGGATACATTTCTCATACAAAGTATCTAAGTTATGGTCTGGGTTGATAAATGCTTTAAGTCAAAAAGTGTTGGTGTATTCAAAGTTCTTACAAATTTTAAATGAGGTGAAGGATGAAATTTTATGGAGGGGTGAATGAAGTGTTTGACCCAATGTGACTTAGAATGAACCCATTTTTTCCAAGACAAAGGTAGTGAGAATGGTGCTAGACCTCTAAAGTGTTCAAATCTTAAAGACTATGGATGTGGGTATGTAAATCTGGTTCATTCCTCCTAGCTTGAGCATAATGGTTCCTTAATAAGAGGTCACTATTGCGATAAATTATATAGGCCCACTTCCTACCAAAATTTGAATTATGATACCTATGTTTTTAATGGAAGCATGTAGATCTTCCCATATGGATTTTGATTGTGTGATATATCATTTAGAGGAGTTCAAGACCATGAAAAGGACCCATGTTTTAGATATGTTGATTATCATGAAAAAGACCCAGGTTTTGACTCATAAAAAACATGTACATATCTCGATGCTTCCTCAATGCGTGTTCATAAAAGTGTACTAACAACTTTTTTTTGTTTTTTGTAGAGTGCTAAAATGTGGTTTTTAATTGCTTTTGAACTAAGATGCCTAAGTTTGAAGTGACGACTTGTAGACCTTCTTTTGGGGATTCTGATTTTGCATGAGATCATTTAGAAGAGTTCAAGTTTATGGAAGAAAGGAAGATATTTATTGCCATGTAGGTGGTGGTAATATGGGCCTTCCAACCTCAATATCAACTTATTCCTCTTCTTTGTATAAGACGTTTGTTGTGTTTCTCCACTGGGTAGGTGTTTCCTTTTTTAAAAAAGTGAAGCTTCTCAAACTACTAGTGATATCAGTTGATAGTGAATGTTTGTTTTGCAATATTTTGGAACAAAACAATGTATTCAACCGACTCACAATCATTTACAATCCTATGTTGAAATGGCCATACTTGTTGAGTCCCCACTTGGATTTATCCAAACACTAAGACATTGCAAACAATTAGAGATTTGGTGACACTGGCTCCCCTCCATGACATACACTTCTTGGGACCAACAAATCTCAAAATATTAAAGATCCTAAGATCCTAAGGATTTTTCTGTTTCAACAATGGATAGTACAAATGTGGGGCGACTTCAAAATGATTGTTCCTGCACAAACAAGCATTAAGGATTTTTGGTAACTAAGCAGTTTGGCTCTTAGTAACAAATTGAGAACACCCAGCTGTATAAACACCTGCTTTGCCACTTAAGGCTCTTACTATCATTCCCATTCCACTTAAGGCATGGTAATAGGTGTAGTATGTTATATAGTCCAAGATAGAAGGCACTTTCTCATGATTTCCCAACCTTTAATATAGCTCACCGATAAACATTCTTGCAAGAACTTGCCTATGAGTTTCCCATTGTAGGGTGTCTCATAGTAAGTCCTGTCTTAAGGGTGACACAAAGCATAAGTGTACTTAAGTATTTCTCTTCACCCAAGATCACATGAAGTGTAAGAGGATTGGATACATACTATAAGTGCACACAATCAACGAAGTGCACTTGGAGTGGTTCTCTTCACCCAAGATTGCATGAAGCACAAGGGGATTGGATACACACTACAAGTGTGTCATAGAAAAGAAGACATTGATTCATTTTAACGACTAAAGCTAAGATAAATTTATTTTATGCACCAAACCAAATGTTAAGTTGCTTTGTTCAATTTTAAAACCCAAAAGACAATGATGAGATGAGGGTTCAATTTTAGTCTTGTTTGAGTGTTCATTTAAAACCCAAATAAAATTTAGTGAGGTCCTAGAGCATAAGGTAAAAATCATAATAAATTGGGTTATGATTGCCCCAAAGCATCAAACACTTGTTATAATCATAAAATATTTAGAATATAATGCTTCTTCACTCTAGCTTCATGTCGTCCAACCTACAAAACCCTATTAGTCTAACAACCAAAACAATGTTAGAAGCGTGTTAGTAATTTGATGAAGCAAGAAAATTAAAGCACATGCTGAAAAAGGATTGTTAAATTTCTTACTAGAGTTGGGCGTCGCTGTACACGATAGTGTCGCTCTAGTTAACAAGGGTGTCGCTCTGCAGACAAACTAGAGAGCACGATAGTGTCACTCTTTGGTTGAGCATCACTGGTTACAAATCTTTAATACCTCCATAAAGTATTAGCATCGCCATTTTTTAACTAGCATCAACATATTTAATAGGCATCTATGTTTCATATTAAGATAGTGTTGCTATATGGCGACGCCCTGCAAAGTGCATCATTGAAATTGAGTTGGGTGTTGCTCTATCGTAAAAAAGTCAAAATGAACGAAATTCAAGATAGAAATTGATTAAATTGATAGTTTTTCTCTCCTAGCGCTAGAATGTCGATCGAGGATATTAGTGTGCGCCGATTACACTTGATCCATGAAGAATCGAAGTATATTCATGCCACTAACACTCAATCTTAAACAAGATCATTCAAATGAAAGATAAACTAAACATTTATTGAAATGAAGCATTCTAAATATGAAAACGTTAAAATTTTTATTGTAACCCATTTGAAACTTATCTCATTTTGGAATTGGTGTCGTGTTGATGTGGAATAATGACCCTTTCCCAATCCCATGATCAGTGAGATTTTTTCAATCGATTCTATTGAAGAGAATCGATGAAACTATTGTGATATGTGGATGAAAACATGATTTATACTAAAATGAGTCTCATGCAAGAGTTAATATACCATGATTTTATGCTAAATGATTTAGATATGCAATTGCTAAGCTAATTTAAATGAGATTTAAACCAAAAAAATTCAAATCCTAATTAATTAAACATGCTAAATGGATGCAAAGAAGCCATTAATGGAAGCTAAGCTATTTATGCAGCTAAAATGAACTAAAATATGCAAAATGTGTGCTGAATACGAGTGGGAGTGTGAGTGATTTCAATAACATAAGTTTTCTCTAAAAATATGGATCCATTTGTCTCCAAATAGTGTTCTATTTATAGGAAAGCAAATGAGAAATGAACGGTTGAGATTGAAAAAGCTAATCATCAGTCTAGGATGGAGGCAATTGGAGGCATGGATCATGGATTCTCATCAATGGGTGAGAATGCAAGATGAGATTTTATCAAGGGTTCTCATTCCTTCCAAACAAGCACACTTTTGACTTGTACAAGAGGTCAAAAGTTAACTCGCACAAGAGCTTTCAAGCTATCTTGCACATGAAGCTTTGTGAGAATATTCCTTTTCTTAATTGATTGGAGGAGAGAATATTCTTTGGAATATTCATGGGTGAGGAAAAAGGATATTTTTCTAATTAAAACAAAGTTTAATTGTGCAAAAGGGGAGGGAATATTCCCTTGCAAGTGGGAGGAAAGAGGTTAATTTGATAATTGCTAATTTAAACAAGGTTTTAATGATGCAATTAGAGGATTTAGAAGAATTAAATGATATTCATTAAATAAAATGATTTAATGAATGGGGGAAAGGTGGAATGACATTTAATTAAATACCTTAGGGTTATTTAATTAAATAACAAGATTTAGGGATTTAAATTAAATAGTTTGATTTATTTAATTTAATGAGATGAAATATTAGCTTGAAAGGGGGTGAATTAACCTATTTTGAAAAATTAGGTTAACAAATGCAAATGATGCAATTAATTAATTAGCTAGGCTAATTCAATTAATTAAGCGAAAAGAGGATGGATTTCAAGAGGAAATGATGTTAGTATAACTGATTCGAGTGCATTATATCATTCAGGACATTTTTTAGCATCTACAGTGGTGAACCCCCTTTCATAACATTTCCCATACTTAACCCAAATTTTCTTCATTTCAAATATCTCTACCTTTCCACCTACCATCCCTTCCATTTCTTCCTCTACTTGAACACTTAGTCTACTGAAGTCATTTATGTGTCATCTTAATAGTTTGCCTAAACAATTTGTAGATATTTTTGTTTCACCAGAAAACACAACATTGATCAATCAAGTTGGATTCACATCTCCTCCTTCTCAACAGGTTCTAGAACCACCCTCCATGGATAGTCTTGATAAAATATTTGAGGAAATTCAAAAGAAAGAAAGAGAGAATTTAACAATGGAGACTTTTTTTGCTCCTAAAAATGAAGTGGAGGATTCTGGGGAAGATGAGCAAATGAAATTCGTGGAGTCTTAAGAGGAGAGAGTAGTAGTAGAAACTAAAGAAGAGAATGTAGAAGAGGTGCATACAAAGTAGGAGATAGATTAGGATATTGTAGAAGAAAATTATATAGGGGCACCATCTTCTTTAGCTTAGATAACAACTCCAACATGACTTGAGGAGTAGGTAAAAGATGAGGTGTCGATTCTTAAGGATCCTAAGGAAAGCTTTGAGGAAATTTTAGCTTGCATTAGGCAGCCTAAAGAGAAGAAGAAAGAAAAAATAAGGTCCCACGTGATCAAGGATGCCTCAAGTTCTATAACTGTTCAAGTAGCAACACCTTTTGTGGATAAGCGTGTTGTGACAATTTTTCCCAAGGAGTACTATATTTCTTCCTTTGATATTGACCCTACTAATAGAGCCCATAAAATATATAAATTTTAAGGGTCTATCTCAAATATTTTGAAAATGTTGGATAAATATTAAGCTACAAAGAAAGAGTTGAAAGCACAAGTTGCTGAATTAATAGCCTTTATCGAATAGTTAGTTACTCAAATTTAGAGTCTCCCAAGGAAGTTACTGCACCCGTTCTGCTATCAAAATAGGATGTAAATCAAATTAAGAAGATGAAAACATGTACACAAACAATGTATGAGTGGTTTAACAATATCGTTGCTACTGGAGATAAGGTAGTTGTTATGGTAGTTGAAATGCATAACAATTTTATAATTTTGAAGGATGAAATTGATCAGGTGATAGAAGATTGTGTGGCCTCCTCCAAGTATTATGAGATGAAATATCCCAAGTTGGAGGCTATTGAGATTTTATCTACATATTTAATAGAGAAAGAGGAAATTTTTCCAAAGGACAAGGTCAAAGAGTCGACATTCTAGATACATGTACTATATTTTCAAAAGGATATTGTATATTAGGTAATGCTTGAGATGAATAATATTGTCACATGAATATATGAGTTACTTGCTAATTGTGATCATTATCTAAAGGATATGGCCAAGGTTTCTATTGGTGCTGTTGAAAAATTTGATGATGTTGTGGTGAAGCAAAACTGGTAGAAAGTTATACAAAAGCATCCCACAAATAACTTGGGAAAATAATTTTTGAATGTTGTTGCATAGTTTTTGGTGCAATTAGAAGAGGTGATTCGATAGAGAAAATATTGCATTGATCTTCATAGTTAGCTAATGGAAGAATATGAGGATTTATCTTATAAAATTCATGCTACCCAAGTTCCCTTGAATGACGAGTTGACAACTGCACCAACTAGTTTTATTAAGTATGTTGTAAAGGAAAGAGAATCTGAAAATTCTATGAAAGAAGATAAATTTCTATAATTTTCCAACTAGCTTTAAGTTAGTTACCTCAAAGTGTGTGTACCCAAATTTTATGGGATTTTGTAAGATATATTAAATGTATAGTTATATTAATTTATTTTACATTCTCCTAGGTTCTTATGTGATAGAATTCTAATTTGGGGATGATTTTATAAACATTTAATGCACCTGAAATATTAAATGCAAATGTAATCTTGGCCATTGGTGTTGAGTTGATCTCCACCATTTATTTTGTAAGCCTTCTCTATAAAAGGCGACCTTCTCTCATTTGTTAAAGTGGATCAAGAGTTGTAACAACATTTTGAGATTAATACAAGCAAAGGCATTAGAGTGTTGGTGATTTTTCTTGTTGTTTCTGAATGCATGCATGGTTCCTACTATTTTTATTTCCAGTTTTAGTTTTAGTTCAATTATTGTGATGGAAAAGTGTTAAAGGTATTTGATGAATCTGCTACTCATACCATTTGTAATTTATTGATTGTAGATTACTTTGTATGATTAGTCTGAGCCATTTCTTGCATTGATTCAACTATGAATGTTTGTCCATATTATGTCAGAAAATGGATATATGTTTGAATGTTTGCAATATAAAAATCTTTAATATTTCCTTTGAAGATTGCACTATTTCTACAACATTGTGGATTTAACCTTGGTTAAACAAAAAATAGTTTTATTGGGGATTTGTTTATCTGCATCATCAACCATTTTTATCATTGATCTTAGGTTTTTAGATTTAGGATTTCTAAACCCTTATATTTTGAATTTATTTTAAAATCTAGGTTAGTTTAGGAAAAAGAAGCTTCACATTAGACTATCATATCAAATGTTAAGAGTTATTTTTTGGTTGTAGATCTTAAAATACAAATAGGGTTTTAACCAGTATTTAGGTTTTACAAAACCCTTGTTCTTATATTTCCAACTGAACCATAAAGGCCCCTTATGAAACCAAAATTACATTAACCACTGAGTCATTTTATGCAAGTCAAGACTTGACAATCAAAACCTTGGGGTTATCTTTCCAATTTTTTTTTAAAGATAGATCTCCTTTCAAGAGATAGTGTACTCCGTTGCTTTTTCTGTGTTGTGAAAGTGAAAAAAACAATCAACAACTCCCTCTCTAGTCAAACTTGGAACATCTAAAATCTTGTCCCTGTCCGCATGAAGATAGTTGAAATCCTTAGGAATATTAGTGGTAGTATTAATTCCTTAATCTTCCATGCCACTTCCCATATATGCCATATGATTCTTACCATTCTACTTGTGCACAAACTTCCCCATCCCTTTATCTCTTCCACCATCCTTTATCTTCTGATGCTATATACCCGTAGTTTTTATTTTTTCCCCTCATTATCATCACCTGTCTAGGATCCTTCAAACCAAGAGATCTACATTTTGTCTTTCTTCTTAGGGTTTTTCTTATTACCAATACTCTTCCTTTTTTTGGGGTTTTCCTCCTTATATGAGGGCGATAGAGAGTAAATTTCTACAAAGTATTTCCCCTCTTCCTCTTCAACCCACTCATAATTTTCATCCTCATTGGTATAATAACTCATGTACGAATAAAAAATAACTATTCATTTTTGTTTGTTTCTTGCACTAAAATTTCCCTTAGATTTGATCTTAGGGACTTGGGCTTTCATGTAGCATAGGGAGCTTAGGGTTCACATATTTCTCCTTAATGGAATGATCCATAGAGGCCAACAAAAAATAATGGAAGGAAACCACCATCTTATGGCAGAAATGATTCAAAAAGTAAAGTGCACACCATAAATTGTAGTGAATCTACCATCCAAAGTTATGTACCTCATTATGACTTCCGTGACCTCAACCCAAATTGTCTTGATAGAGAGATGATGATAAACCCAAGACGAGAGCTTAACCATCTTACTTATTTCATTTCCTTTGAAGAACTAATTTATAGCCTCATCATTAGCCTTACTGTCTCTAAAAAAAATTTCCCCTTGAATTGAGAGGCTAGTAATTTGAGTTATTACATATTTGTTAACCACCATCTCCTGACCATACATGTTTCAATGTTCTATTCTTACACCCTTTTATAATTTCTTTTAAATTTTTGTGTTATGGCCATATGGATTTTCCACATAAGGAACCAAACCCCCTTCCTCAACCACCTTCCTCACCTATCTATTTCTATGAATCCCACCAAAAGACATGGGCTTTACTTGACTTCTATTTTTAAGAGATAAACAAATCCACGAGAGGTGATTAGTCCATTCCTTTAATCTAAAGGGAGACACTGGTGATTAGTCCAACATGAATATCATTAAATATGGTATAAGGAATTGGTTCCACTCTCAAACTTACTAAAAAATAAAGGAGAAAAAAATCTAAAGTGAAACACCTTTATATAGAAGCAAAATATTTCATTAGATATGGCTCACAATGGAACACGAGGTTTTCCTTTCTCAAAGAAGAAAGAGGTGATACCTAGCTTGAGCATAAGGGATGCTATATTTTGGTATGGATGTGGTTATGACCAATAATTTTAAAATCATTGTAATAATTCTTTTTCAGTGAGGAAATTTTGATTTGGGGCCATAAAATTTCACTAAAATTTCGTATTATTATTCCATTTCACCCTAGATCTCAAGTAACGTAGAAAATTATTTTTAAAATTTTTCTTCTAATTTATATATTATGGCTGAGGACCCCAATACATCCCCTCATTTAACCTACCAAAAAATATTCTTCAAGAATTTTCTATTTTGTCCAACAAGTTCTTGCATGACAAAGGTTATCTAAGAAATTCCACCCAAATAAGGATATAGAGAGTTGTGTCCTTAGAAGGTACAAAGTATTTGCTTTAGCACATGAAAAAAAGAAGGGAAGAATGGAAAAACTAAGGGATATATTTTAGGATGGATTCTACATGTTTGTCTTTATGAAAATAAAAGATTACCCCTTTGTGAGATTTTCAACAATATCAAAGTATATCCCATGTGTGAGCCAAGCTTTTCTCGCCCATTATTTTTTCATTATTTTAGGGGAAATCCTCCCAAAAAGATACCTTAGTAAAGTAAAAAAATTTAAGCTATCTAAAGTAAATTTTGAATGTTTGAGTAAGGTGATAGATGTTTTAAATCAAATGAAATCAATGTCTTGACAAACATCATGAAAATTTGAAAACAAGGAGTAAGTTGGTAGGAAGTGTGCTTCTAGATTAATGACTTGAAGATCTAAAGATTAGTTAGAATAATAATTAGCAAAGGAGATAACAAAATATGAAGAGAATTTGGAGATGATATTCGATTGACAACAAAATTACACATGAAAGATAGGTGACAAAAAATAGACCAAAGAATGTTACGAAAGGTACCAGAGAAGAATGGAGAAATTGGAGAAGAGGAAGTAAATTGCACCAAAAGAGTTGTTGCTAAGGAAGAAGTAGATCATGCCTAGAGGATTGTTTCTAAGGAAGAATTGGAGTGCACCAAGAGGGTTTCTATTGAGGAAGAACCATGGGAAGAAATATAATTTTAAATGATACAAGTGGCTTCACTAGGTTTTCTTGAGGATAATGAAATATTTTAGGCCTAGGGATAATTTTAGAAAGATATAAAAGATTGTGAGGCACCATAGATGTAATTGGGGCCACTTATAGACCCATATATCCATTACATACCATTTAAATAACCTTAAAAAAACCTCTAATATGCATAAACAATCTATAATTTAGTGTTAAATATAATAGAAGAAAAGATAAATTCACGATAATAAGATAATTAAGTTTTTTTACGAAAAAATATTTTGAAGAGGCATTATGAAAAGATATTAAGAGGCTATATAAAGAAGGGAAAGTTGGAGATAAGAGTGTCGAATCATATGAATAAAATATATGTGAGAATAAGGAATGATGATCAGTGAGAGTAAAGTATGAGGATTTAACTATTAGAAATGTATAATCCATGAACAAATATTAATATATGATTTATGGATGTATAGATATGAATGTATATAATTTATTATAATTTGGTTTATACTTATTTCATATCTAAGTTCTCTATTTTTATTACTACATATAAAAAACTATCAAACCTTGAACTTCAATCAAGTTTCTTTTCAACAATATGCTTGCACACAAAATTAAAGTGGTATTATATAAACCATGTGACTAATACCATGAGATTAAAAAACCATGTCCCTCTCATGTACTTTTTGTTACTATTTTTTCCAAATATTAAATATTTTTCCAATGTGCAACCCAATCATAAATTATCTAACCAATGCTACAATAAAAATTTACAAGTGAAGCCAAATAATTATTTAATGTGCATAAACATGTTGGAGTTGATGATTGAACCCCACAACTCCTAGTGAACCACCTATAACTAAAATTCCTATCACAAGTGAGAGATCAAAGTTACTAATTTTCTATGAAAACAAGAGAGAAAAGATTGATCCACACAAGAATTTTATACGCCCTTTGTATTGAATAATAATACGAATAATGATTACAATGAATGAAAATACTTATAAAAGGATAAAACAAACCTTAGATGAGAATTTGACCAGATTGTGACAAGTGTCTTAATCTCATGCAATGAGACAACTTATCCTATATTTAGCCCAATCTAATAATAAAAATTCACTCCTAAGTTTAGCTAAGTGAATAAATTTGTAAGGGAATTAATAATTAATTAATCAATTATCGAGTGATTTCGTAATTACTCCAACAACCCCCTTAAGATCAACTTAGGGAGAAACTATAAAAAACATAAAGAATGCAATGATGGATGCATCGATGGGTTTTGAATACAAGGCCTGATGAGGTACCCATGTACAAAAAAATGAAATCTATCATAACCAAAGAAAAGGAGAAAACCAGATGGTAAAAATCCTCTCCAAAAGAGAGAAAATGAAATGACTGTACTAGTGGAAGAAGGATAGAAGGAGGACTCAATGTCACTCCCCAAGGATTGCTTCTATCATATTAGTATAATAGATTTACCCTCTATAGGAGGGATAAAATGAGGATGTGAAACCCCCTACAAAGAAAGAGCTCCTGTGCCAACAATGAATGCCTGAAGATAGAACACAATCCACTAACTACAAACTACATTTCTCCCCTTAGGAATAAAAAGATCCACTGATGATTGGAGAATTCAATACAAAAATATGTGTGAAATAGGAATCCAAATACAAATGATGTGTGCCTTTGAAAAGTTCTCAAGTGTCCACATGTCAGAAAGAGATAATGCCAATCCAAGATTGGGCCATGAAGATTGATGGAGAACAAGCTACAAAGCTGATGAAGATGGTGGGCCAACAATGGTGATGTGTATATCAACAAAGAGGATATGAATGTCCTCAAACTAATCCTCTATATCTACAATACAAGACTCTACAAACAAGGAGATATGTTTGTAAGATATGAATCCCAAGTAGCTATTTCTAGAAGATGATGGATATCTTGCTGCACTATACCAATAGGGGCCAAAGATGTGGTGATTCCAATTTGATCAAGAACAACAAAATATAGTGATGTAGTCTCAATACGAAGAGTGGGAACATGGAGACAAGTCTTTGAACCATCAAAACATGCAAGATGTGTAATATACTCAATCCCCTCTAAAGTATCATAATCAAAGGGTAGTAAATTTGTATCTACAAGAGGAATGAGATAATCTACAGTAAGATCCTCTAGGTATGGAGAGATATGAGGGTCTCAATGGATCTCCCAAAGGTGGGTCCAAAGTGTGTGGGGACAATCAATGTTTGATACAACACACATAGTGTCAAGACCAACACTTGAATATATAACCCCTACAACATAATCACTGATAAGACCCCATGCTGAATGACTCCTTGGTGTGTTTGGTGTAGGTACGAGTCCATAGAGATAAGGAAAAATATTAAGCCACTTGATATGTGTCAAGATGCCACTTCACCAAGAATCATAGTTATCCTTTGCTAGGATGACCATAGAAGGAAAAAAAAACCATGATACTTCCTTAAATGATAAAATTAGAGACTAATAACCTCAATACATATAAAGCAGACCAGACAAAGTCATATCACGTAAAAAAGTCCTTTCCAGGTGCTAATATTTCCAAGTAATTGATAAAAACATGAAATAACGAATAAATAAATAAAATGTACCTAGGGTAGTGTTGACGATGATTTTTCTTGCAACAAACAGGGCGAATAAATTCTTCACAAAAAAAGACTACAAAGAGCCTATCCTTCTTGAAAGATATGGAATAAAGACAACCTAAAGGGGAACTCTGCTTTAACAGGAAAATATGGGTTTAGTTCAATCCCAAGTCTCTGATAACTAGGTCATGATTGCACTAGGGTTGCTCACGGGTACTGGTGTGATATTTGTTGTTAGTCTCAGAGGGACTATTGTTTTGAATTAAATATTTTAGGCATTGGATTTTCAATTGAATCATAAAGTGAAGCATCATGAAATCAAAATATTTGTAGTAATATTTCATGAACATCACAAATTCTTTTCTATCACTTAAGTAGATTTAGCATTAAGCATTCAACGATTTTATGGAAAAAAAAATGTTTCAATAAAATTTCATCCATTGATTCAAATTTTGGAACATTTTAAGGATTTTAAACATCTAATCTAAAATAATGCATAAAAAGTACTAAAAATTAAAAGTTTATCCCAGTTATTCTCAATGGATGCCCCAAAGAATCAATTAAAATAGAGCAAACCACTTTATACTTCACCAAATTGATTCACAACTACATATAAAATGGTGCAAGATTTTAAAGAGAGGGGTTTCATTTTTGGACACCGAGTAGGTTCTGTATGCACCCTTAAGCAACACAACATATAGTCTTATTTGACTGAACTAACAAAACCAGTTACAAAAGATATTGAGATAGGTAGCTATCTCATTAGCTCTGATATTAATCAATGTCTATGCGCATACAAAGTTTTACGTCAGAATGGTTTAGAAAATAGGAAAAATGAGCAAAACTTAAAAGTTTATGTTCCTCCGACATCCACAAATTTTGAACTTAAAATAAAATAAAGCAGGAAATGGCCTTTTATAGGAACAAGGCCTCAAAAGCTCAACTTAAAGTCTATCCAGAGAATCATAAATAACAAATTAAAATGTAGCACATGGAATTCACCAACTATCATCAGAATATTCTAGATCAAGTCAAAACTTTAACTTTGTCAGCAACAACAATTTCACTTTATACTCCAGCACGAAACACTTCACACCTGTCAAGGCTATCAACTTATTTCAAAAAATACTAGAATAAGGAACATCTACCGGGACCGGAATCAACCCGCAAACTAAAAATTGTAAACAAAATAAAATCTCCATCACACTTTTGATGTCCAGTATCCGGTTCTTTATCTTCTTTCTCAGGACTTGGGGTCTGAGATTCTTTCTTTGCCTTTCTTCAACTGGTACTCTTGGAAAGTGTTTAATACTTGATGCATATGTTCTTTTGAAATCCCTTGTATTTCCTTCCAAGTGAGTTTGAGCCTAGTATATTCTTTAGATATCTGGAGTATATTACCTTTCCTCTGCACTTTATCTACATATTTAGCTATAGTGTTCCTACACTATATAATTTCATCAATGACCTCCCGCATTAACAGCTGAACAAGATCTCTATTTATTCTTTCAATCCATTCCTTGAAGGCTTTAGCTTCTTTACCCTCCTTTCCTAATGTCTGGGGATCGCAACCTTGACGTGCTAGCATTTCAATAAATTCTCGATCTTCATCAATCAATTTTCTACATTCCATGGTGACCTTTTTGAATCCTTCAATGCATTGTATTAACATGCCACCTTCCCATTTCAATTGTTTCTTCCATTTTTATAGCAATAGAAGTTCTTGTTCTAATATTACATCACCCTGTATTAACTCTTGGATATTTAATTGCATGAAAATTTCAATGTTTTGCCTTTCTTCAATAACTTCCTCTTGGTGAAATCTGAGTTCATTTTCAAATGTTTTTAATTTCTCTAACTAGAGGTATGCTTCCTTGTGCTTCCCTATTGCATCTGTAATGAATTATTCTCCTTGCTTTACCTAGTACTCAATCCATTCTTCAAATATTTTTTGGTGAACTGCTACAATTGCATCCACCTATTCTTGTGACATCAATATTGGATGTTGGAGTAATTTAGCCCATGCTTGACTGGATAAGGTTAATGAATTTATAAAATTCTGTAAGGTAGCAACCCATTCTTTCAATTCTCTTTTCTTCTATTTATATTACTACACTCTGGAAATAGTAGAATTTAAATTCACTTTTATCTCCTATAACTCTTGCTTCCAATATGAGTATCCAAGATTAATACTTGTTATCTTGTACTACTTAGGCGTTATTTCATGTCTGTCTTTATCAACTATTGGAGTAGCTATCTGGATGGTTCTGTTACCATCTGCATTTTCTTTATATGACATGTTTTACTTTTTCTTTGTGCCTAGTTTTAGGAGTGTCTACTTCTTGTATAAATTTATTAAGATTCAGAGGAAATACTTATACTTCCATTGGGAAAGCCAATTCCTTGATCAACCAATTAGGTGTATCATCATCTTCCTCTACCTCTGTAACATTTCTTTGTTCCTATTTTCCACTTGATTAAGGAAACTTCTTCTCTTTGACCTGTCACATCTTATAAAATGGGAATTTCTTCAATAACTTTTGGCATAGATTTAGGATTAGTAGGGTTTGGAATTTTCTCCTTTGTTTGAAGGCTTATATTTTCCTATCTATCTAGATTTTCAAGTTCATCTCTCCAGACATTACGTTCTTTATTCTTTGCTACATCAGGGTTTTCCTCATTTTCAATTCCATCACCTGAAAATTGTGTAGCTTCCTCTTCTTCAATTTCAATTTGAACTTCGACATGGCCTTTCTTGTGTTCTTCAAAGACTAGTGACTGTTCACTAACATTTGAAACATTCCCGAGCAAAGGCTGGGAATCAAAAGTATCTTCAACAATTCTTTCATCAATAGGATTGTGCACTGTAGTCTCCTATGTTTCCATCTCAAGGACATTAGGGTTTCCTACCTCTAAGGCAAGAGTTCCTTGTATAAAATATTCTTCTTCAACATTTATAGGATTAGAACCTATATCTTGAATCTCTTGTCACTGAATGTACTATGGGTTTGTCTTTAGACTTATTTTCTTTCACTTTCTCCCACATAGCACCCCATTTGTCCATCTATTCTTTAATTCTAGCTTTATCTTCTTCAGAAATTTCCTCCAAAACCACAAGAGTTCCTTCTAGTGCTTGTTTCATACTAGACATGTTAACAGAATGGGGAGAAGTAAACAATGCTCCAACCATTTGAGATGCAGACCTAGTTTGTGCACCAACATTTTTTGTTACTCCTTCTTCACCAATAATCACTTTAGTTCTTGGTTTCACTGTAGAGGAAGATGCAACTTTCGGTATTACTTTTGATTTATCTTTACTTGTTTTTGCATCTTTCTTTTTATCATATGGTTTCATTGGAATTTCTTGTCTTGAAATTTTGGGGGTTCTTTCTTCAATTCTTATACCTGGAGTTGCCTTACTAGTTTTCCTTCTCTTCTTAGTATGCTCTCCACTCTCAAATGTTGTTTCATCTCTTTGCTTCCTCCTTTTTTCTTCTGAGAATGTGGGCACGATTCTTCTTTCTCTCAAAGCTTTACAAAAATCATCAATCCAATGTTGAGTATACATTAAGACTGGTCTAGTGAACTCATCAATTGATGTCATATCTTCATCATCAAAACCTAGATCTGGGATGGGTTCATCATATACCCTATCTTCATTGTAGAATTTTTTTAACACTTGGCCATCATCCTCTTCCAATTGATTTGGAATTTCATGAAGCTTGAGAATCTAGGCAGATTCTAGAGACAATCTTTCATATTTTTTTCTTCTTACTACGTGCTCATCTTCACAATTAAGCCAATAATCTTCTAAATTTGGCACATGAGCACAATAATAAGCTATATTCTTGGAAATATTTCCTTCAATATCATAATATATTCTCTGAAGTGGGAACTCTTCAAAATGGTATGTTCTTAATTCTTCTTCACACAAATCAGTCACTTGATTGCATTATACTTATAATTTCCTATTGCAATGGGAAATTTGAAAGAGGCCTTCTTGCGAACATGGCTATAAAGAGCTGAGACAATTTCAACTATCTCACCAATTCTAATAAAACAATTTTGTTTGCTAGGTACCTGGGCAACATGAATGGATGTCCGCCAAATTCCTCCACCCTAATGTAGGAGTAAGTAGGGAACTAAATGTACCAGCCTCCCATTGGTCAAATGACACTTTGTGCTTCCAGGGACAATATTTTAGCTTTATCACCTTCTATTGTTCTGACCAATTTCATGGAAAGCAGATCATTGACTTTCCTATAATCATCTTTATATCCATGGATGGTGATCTGGGGAAAATGTGCATATATCAAACTATTTCCTACCTTTGTGCCTAGAGTACCAATTTGTTTCAATCCTTGCTTGTTGGCCCTCATGGCATAGGAGTAAATAACATATGACGACATATAAAAACACTTGGTTTTTGGAAATGTTGTTATCTTTTCATATAATCTATCACTTATAAGCTTTCCCCAATGCAATTGCACGAGACATTCCATCAGGTTGGATATTATTACAAACATCCAGGGTTCAAATTTTCTTGCATCTCTTAAACCAACTACCCTACTCAATAGAGTTATAATATCTTGCATTTCTTAGTTGAACATAGACCTTTGAATTACCTTGGTTTGTGGTGTAATTGGCTCTTGGCACCATTAGGTACTCATAATTTATCTATTGCACTCTTCAGCATTTTGATATGTCTTGCCCTTGGATTTCATATCAACATTGTACATTTATGTGTAAATGGGGAGACCAAAGTGTATATAATTTATTTCTGTGAGAGGTCTGCATAAATTCTCCTTCTTTCTCTATGACCCTTTTGGCTGGGTTGTCGTAATTCATACATTGCATAACTAATTCAGGGGCCTCCATTGTTGGTGGAAACCCTCCTGCTAAAAATAACCCATTCACCGCAACAGTATTGGTACATTGAGAAGAATTTTCTTGTAACACCTATGAATGGATTTCAATATCAGAAGACCATCCCATATGAGTTTCTATAACCACTACATTGAATATTGGTATGGCTTGTGAATTGCAGTATTTGAATTCATCTTCTGACCTTGTGTCAAAAGCACTCATTTTCTCTGGTGTGTTCTACATTTTCTAGAATGTGTGTCTTATGTGCGAATTAGTGCTAAATTTAACCAAAACTCACAATTTATAAAATTATATTTTTTTTTTATTAAATTCAGAAAATTAGAGAATAATCAACATGTCAATTTCTAAAGGGAAATACCATTATCGAGATCTTTCAGCTTGAAAATCACTAACAAAATGTCAGTTATCTAAAACATACCTGGTTTTCGTTGATAATGATGATCTTTCAAAATGCAACTTCAAAACCCTTGGTTGCTGTGTTTTGGTTTCTCAAAATTTACCTCTCCTTGCACGCTAGTGTCATTTCATTCTTTCAATGTCCTTCACAAATTTGCAGCATGACATGGAGTGGAGTGTTACAAAATCAACTGCATGCTTGAGGTGGTGCCAAGTACATAGGTAGTTTTCCACCTTCATTAATTACCTATTATTTTGCATTAATTCCTCAAATAAAGGTGCAATCATTATAGATTAGGGTCTAAATCATGAACACTTAGATTTCTGCTCAGGTTCGTTACTAGAGGAGAAAGACAACATGATGATTATACATGGAAATTAGATGTCACGCTGATTCTATGTAAGGTATAGGTCATTAAAGATACGTGATCAATTGGTGATCACCAGGATTGAGGTTTTCTGGTATTGAATTTAAGAAGAAACACCAAGATCTAGGAATTAACCTCAGCTCTAGAAAGAGAAAACCAAAAAAAAAGAAAAGACTAGCAATTGAGTCCAAGAGAGAGATTAACAAATTTCAAAATAGACTCTCTGGTTTCCATTTTTCGAATAAGAAAAAGAAAAGGAAATAATAAAATACTAGACTTTGGTAAAAAGGAAACTATTGGGATTGACTACTCAGGTCAATAAAATACCGGGTGGAGCTAGGACCAAATGAAGATACAATTCACCTTAATGCAAATGTAAGACTCTGGGTTTCTGGTTTCTGATAATATGTTAAATTTTTACGAAAAGACCGAAACACCAGATCTAGGAAATAAAAGATAAAGCAAAAAGGCCAAGTGAAATTGAAAGAGAGATCAACAACCAAATGAGCCAAAAAACGATGCCAAAGAAAAAAAAATCAAAAAGGAACAAAGGAAAGAGAGAAAAAGGGGGTCCACATTTTTCCAAGGGGAAAAATGGGGCGTGTTTTGAGACCACACAACAGGTAGATTCTGGAAAAAGTGCATGAATGGATTTGAAGAGCTCTAAAATACCTTTCCAATGCTACTAGAATCACAAAAACTAGAGATATAAGGAAAAAGTTATGAGCTCTAGAGTGAAAAATAAAGATTTTAATTTGACTAAGAATAAAATAAACCATCAAAAAATTTTGATCATGAGACCTACACCATTGGAAAGTTCTAAGAACTAGCTTTTTGATGATATATTGTTTACTCGATTTTGACACTATATGCCCAAGTTATGCCAAAAATTAAAAAATAGCTCCTTTAGGGAAAATGGGGGCTAGAAGGGGCCTTAGAGTGGTCATCGTATGGTTGATGTAATGTTGATGTTAGTGAATATTCCTTGGAATATTTCGATCACCTGAAAAGAACTCGGGGTCAACTTCTACTAAAATATGTGTTTGAGAGGGAATATTCCCTTGATGTTCACACTATTAGTAGTTTGGTCATGTGACTACCAAAGAGGATAATATTATGATGAAATGTAAAATATTTCATTGCCACTTGTTGTTTAAAATCTATTAGGTTTGAACGAGGTTGTCAGGCAGTGGCGAATGTATATGCCACCGATGACTATACAATCACCAGATCACCTGAAAGCCTTGTCAAGAAACCAATAAAGAGTTGTGAGGGATGTGGGGGTTGTGTGCAATGATTAGATACTGTGGCACATGCTGACTGGATGCAAGGTTGGAAAGGTACAATATACCCTCTACCAATTGAAATTTTTTCTCTCCTTTGATATTTTTAAATTTTTTTTTTCTTTTTTCAATGATTTTAAAAAAAAATTGGATTGCTGGAATTTTTATTTATTTATTGAAACCAAAAATTTTGAATTATTTGTATGATGTTGATGTAGCACAAGAATCAATATAGTAGGGCTATATGATTGTATAGATTTCGTATAGAGGTCCCTATTGTAATTTTTTTCCTTTTTGGTAACTGTTCGAAATTCAACAAAATGACATGTGATCGTAAAGTTTTTGGTCATTTTTGACTCAACAGTGATGCCTGTTTTTCCCCTAAGATGAACTAGTTTTTACCTCAAGGCTGGATCTCTCAAAAAATGGATAGGAAGTGGTGCAGTCACAGATGGCGGGCCCGTAAAGGAATGTCCAACCGTGTAGCTTAGAGTTCAACATAACATAAATAACACAAGAAAATGCTCAAAAAACATAAATTATTATTGATTCAACTTCTTTCAGGCTTACATGCATCATATGCCTCATATGTGGGGTATTTAGGACTCATGGGCCTACCGCAAGGGAATTGTAAATATTACAATTGGCACAAGATCTTATTGCCATCCACAACTAGACAAATTGATGTATTCTTTTATTTACAAACTATCTACTAACTTAATTAGTTTCTAGTTTATTAAAAAATGATCTTAAATATGAATCTCCAACTCCAATTATGATCTACATTGGCCTTAAGGATTTACAAACCTCAATGTATGATCAAGCTTGTAGGTCAGATAAATAATATGATAAGTTAATCCATTGTAAGATGAAACACATTGCAAATCTCGAAGAAAGTTACCCTTAGACCTCAAATACCTTGATTGATGTTCCATTAAGCTCCACAAATTCTAGAAAAAAGGTTTGCACAATCAGCCTAGAACAAGTTAGCCCTAAATGCTCTGATTGAGAATGACAATGAAATTTTGAGAGTGATAACTTTCTGCAAATGCATGCAAATCTCTTAAAATATCGATATGTTGTAGATGACCTCATGTAGAACCAATATCCTACTCCATGAGCTATGAAATGATATAGTGGTAAAAGGTAGAAGAAACTACTAAGATATTTACAAACTAAACTGAAATAAAAGAAATGTTTTTGGGTGATACAAGATTTATTTACAACAAGGGTGCTCCTGCATCAAACACTCGAGATTGGAATAAAAATGAGTCCCTCACTTTCCAAGGGCTAGAGGAAAACCAAAGTGGTCCACCTCAACCTAAGAAATCCATGATGAGTCCTACACTAGTCTGTAACACCCCTCCTTTTTGTACTTTGATAATTAGGCAATGTTTTCCTATGTTATGCTTCGATCGTGTTAACATATGAATTAATGGTGCTTTATGCTTTGATTATGTTAAAAATGTTAGCTTTGTCAGTTAGTGATATTGTATTGGTGAAGGGGACGAGGTTGTATCACTCGCTTGCGAGTGCCCTACGATTCTGAGATTTCCTCTTCACGGTGTGTCTGATCATATTATGTATATATGCACGTTCGACATGCTCTTGATTGCAGGTTGGCAGGTACATGACATCGACTCCACCTGGTTTCCAGGTTTGAGCGTGTCCATTGATCAACGGAAATTAATTGGGAGATAGTAGCTAGGTTTTCCGAACCAAGTCGTCACCCTAGTCGTAGCATGTTGTTGGGTCGTCATTGGGGTCAGTGGTTTTATCTGGGTCAGTTCCCCTTGAGTGTTTATTTAATTTCAAGTTAAAGTTTATTTAATGACTTGCGTAGTTTGTTTAATGACTAAATGTGTTTTGTTGCAAGCTAAAAGTGATTAAATAGCTTTGGAAAATATTAAATGATGAATGTTTTGTCTTATTGAGATGTTGAAAAATTAGTGATTAGTTAATTAATTTAATTGAATTAATAAAATAATCTAATTTCGAATTAGACCTATTTTATTGATAATTTGAATTAATTGTGGGAATTAATTAAATTATCCCTATAAATTAAAAAAGTGTAAAAGATTTAATTCTTTTGTTGAATGTAAAGTGCAAAAATATTTGAAATTAAATTGGAAATAGAAAATGGGTTAAAATTATTAAAAAATTCAAATATTTCTTATGCAAGACTTTGGGGTAGAGGAGATATTTTCAGAAATAGTTGACTATTTGGTAAAAGATATTTTTGTTTGAAATAGTAAATTTGAAATTTAATTTAGGGTGAATTTGAAAGTGAATGGCATTGGTATTGAATTTAATTAGAATTTGAATTTGGTTTTATAAGTTGAATTTGAATGTGAATTTGGGGAGTTTGAAAAGAAAAGGATATATTGGATTTAGGGTTTTCTTTCAACATGCATGGAATTCTTGGTTTTGGATGCTTTGGTGGAGAGGCTTGGAGGAGGCAAAAATGGTGGAGTTGAAGGATTGCTTGGAAATCCCTTGTGGAAGCTTGTAAACCTTGGAGAAAACATAAGGTTCTATACCTCCACCTCTCATCTACTTGCTCATTTGAATGGTTAAAAACATAGTGTAGATTCAATGAGATCTCATGGGAAAGCTTTTAAACTTGGTAATAGTGGATAGTTTTGGGTTTGAAAACCAAACATAAAATTTATACCAAATTTTTGAAGAAAAATAAAAGAAAACTCCATGGAGAACTAGTTTTTGAAAAAACCCATCTTGTTATTTGAAATAAAATCATTTTCTTGAATGGGTTAGATACATTATTTCCTCAATTTGGACATGAAATCATGATGTGGGTATATTTATATTTGAATTCAATCCTATATATTAACATATGTAATACCCACAAATATCATTGCAATAAAATTGTTATTTTGAATTTTTTTTTTTTTAATATGGGTAAACCCAGAAAAATTTCTGGTAAATTTCATTTGAAAAACACAGAGATTAAAATATTATTAAATTGTTTTTTTTTGGGGCCCGCATGCCGGTTGCGTTTTTAGGGCGGTAGATGACCAGCCTGTGAGCCCGGGGCTTCGGCCCATCTCCCTATGCATGTTTTTAAATTCGATTTTTTTTTTTTATTTCAATTAACTTTTATAAATATTATATTTTATATTATATTTTATATAATATTTATATTGTTAAATATTGTATATTATATAAAATATGATATATTTAATATATAGTAATTAATGAAATTTTTGTATAAAAAGAAAATGTATTTTATATTATATGTTAATCATATGGTTCTTTTTTTTAAAAAGATGAGTAATTAAAATGTAGATAAATTAATTGTTATTTTTAATTATTGAGTATTTTAATGTTCGTTAAGATAATAGTTGTTAAATCAAATATAAGTGTATATGAAGGTATATTCATACTTGAATATTTGTTGTATTCAACCTGTCATTACACTTTTATATTTAATTGTCTGGGTTTCGCAGTGGTAGTTTATTCTAATTAAATACGTTAGGGGTATCATAATCCAAATGTATTGAGACGATTACCGTCGTGCTTTAGCGACAAGAGTGGAGTTAGAAAATCTTATGTTTTATTTGAATATTGATTTTAGTTGATGGAGTAACCTATGTTGCAAAATGGATTAAGTGATTTAATTTAAACGTTATTTACTAAAATACCTTAAGTTTGATTATGTTAGTGAAACTTAGGGAGAACAGTGGACTTAAACTTTAACCAGATAGTTGCATTATTATCATGTCTTGCTTATGAATATGGGTATGAAATTTAGAGTAAATGATCTGTTCTTTATATATTCCAATGTCGTGATTAGAAACGAGATCATTTGACTAGATAAATGCAAGTTATGAAATCTGTGTTTGAATGGATTTAAGAAATCCGAACATTAGCTTACCTATGTGTCTGAAGTGTTTTCGATGTTAATGGTTCGCCTTCGATGTTGTGGAAGGAGAGTGAATGTTTGTGAATCTTCCTGATATGGGTTCATTTATTGGTATGGGTGGTTATTCATGAGTTTTTATGATGGTTGACTATAGGTCATTTCTTGTTGATCATGTAAGTCTTCCAGCAGTGTTTTCTTGAGATGATGCTATGTCTCTTATGTTTTGCTTTGGCTTTATTGGATTATGTGTGAGTAAGTTCAAGTGGTTACCTGGTTCTTTGAACGGGTTGTGTGAACTTGTGATTCAAGGTTGAGTTAAGTTTCAGTTGTTATGTGGGTTTCTTTATGTAGTCAACCTTGTGTTAGCCTTGGGTAGTGCACGTTTTGGTTCCCAGTTTTGTACATCCGTAGTGATGTGATGCCTGTTGAGGTGTTTGGTTATTTGTGATAAATGTTAGTGCATTGTCTACCCTTGGCATGTGGTTGAGTTATGTGTTGTCGATAGGGGAGTGGCTTTCAAACGAGCGCCGGGCCCAAAGTGGTTCCAGGATAACTCGTTTGAGAGTTAGTTAATTAAGTGAAAATTAAAATAACTTACTAGGGAGAGAGTAGCTTTGAACATTAATAAGATAATTTAGCCTCGCTCATTGGCTCAAGGGCTTGTACGAGACTTGAGATGAGTCGGGAAGGCCTGGAATGGCAAGATCATTATCTCGTCTTTACGAGAGATAATCGATTCCGCTCTGGTGGGCATATGGCGCCGGGTTCGTAAGAGGTTACTAGGATATCCCGAGAGGGGAGCCGGGACCTAGGAAGAACACCATTGGATAACCAATGCAGCCTTTGCGATGACACTCCTCCTATGACAGCAGTCGGTATGGTGTTGTACCGTGAGTTTATTTTGTACAGTGATGGTACTCGATTTTGTACTCTGGAAGCATTGTAACCTTTGTGTTAAGTAATGTGGGTTTTGTTCTTGTTTCAGTTCAGTGTGCTTGCTTGTGTCTAGTGGTAGATGGTCTTGGGTAGGAATTCCTGGTTACTATCTCCTAGCACGGAGGGAGTGGGGCCTTTGGGCTCCACGTGGTCGGGTGGCGTGCATTTCTTTTCCGTTGGTTCTTCTTCATGTTCGTGAGTTCGTGATTTCCAGCTGGAGAGCTCGTGGGAATTAGTGGCTTCTCATGCCTTGTTCTTTTAGTTCTTATTGTATTTTAATTACCCCTCATTTGTTTCGAGGTGGAATTTGTAATTGTAATCATGAGTATTGGATTTACCTCATTCGGGGAATGAGTGATGTAACCTTATTGTTTAATGTTAAATTGGAATCTTGAGGTATTATTTATCCTTGTTGTAATTTATCTTGAATGGAATGTATGTTGTTTCATTTCCTTAAGTGCTTAATGTTTCAGTTTATGTTATGTTATTTGATGTCGGGTTTTTAAGTAATCTTTGTCTCGTGGCCTTAGAGGTTGTTGGCAATATGTATTCACCTTGCATGTTATTGTACTTAAACAAAAAAAAAAAATTGGTACGTTTAAGTAGTGAATTGCAACTTCCTCTAGGGTTGCATGGCGGGGCATTACATAGTCTATCTTTCCACTTTATTAGGTACTCCTTGTATTGCTTGTTCCTAGTGCTCCTAGTTGTGATGTCCAAGATCTGCTCAATCTGCTCTGTTGGTTAATTTGGTAACTACTCCTTCAAGTTAAATTCCTTGTTACTTCCACTTTATTGTCCTTCATGATACTCATAGATGTCTACAACATTGAAAATAGGTGATATACCAAGTGTCTCCGATAACTCCACTTCATATGCATTTCCTGAATCAAACTTCCTAAGAATTTTATAGGGTCCAAAATTCCTCATCTTCAACTTGTTTTATGTTCCTACTAGAAATATTTCCTTGCTAAGATATACCATAACTTCATCACCAATAGAAAATTCCTTATGCCTCCTTTTCTCATCTTCCTTCTCTTTATACTTACTGTTCATGTCCTCCAAGTGCTTCTGAACCTAACTATGCAATGTTTCCATGAATCTTGTAAACTATTCTACTTTTGCACTCTTTTTATTCTCCATAATAACTTCTCTGAGCTCCAAAACTCCTCTAGGATGTCTCCCTATCACAATCTCAAATGGTGTCTTCCCTGTGCTTCAATTTACTAAATTATTGTATGCAAATTCTACTTACGATATAACTATGTCCCAATTTCCTACCTTATTCCAACCAAACATCTCAATAAATCACTCAAACTCCTATTCACCAATTCTATTTTTCCATATGTTTGTGAGTGATATGTTGAACTAAACTTCAGGCTTGTTCTCATCTTTTTCTATAATTTCCTCTAAAAGCATCCAATGAAATTGGTATCCTTGCCTGAAACTATACTCTTTGGAAATCCATACAATCTCATAATGAAAAATAAGTCAACAACATGCATGATGTCATTAGTCTTCTTGCAAGGAATGAAATGTGTCATCTTAGAAAATACATCCACTACTACCATTATAAAATAATATCCTCTTTGTATTCTTCGTAGTCCCAAAATAAAATCCATCCTTATATCTTCCCAAGGTCTCTTTAGTACTGTCAAAGGCTTATACAATCTAATATTTTGACTACTCTCTTTTGCTACTTGAGAAATTTTACAATTTTAAACATACTTCCTAACATCCTTATATATCTGTAGCTAAAAATAGTGTTCACTCACCAAAGCTACTATCTTGTCTACCCCAAAATGTCTTGCTAGTCCTTCACTATGCTTCTCCTTAATCAAATTCTCCCTCATTTAACTCCTTGGAATACATAATTGATTTCCTTTGAACAACATATCTTCCTAAATGAAATAATCAAACCATTGACTCCTATATGTCACTACTAGTTCCTTACATGACTTCCATGCTTCAACAAAATTTGGATCATCTTCATACATATGCTTTAGTTCTTCAAAACCAAATACTTCTAGCTTCATTCTTTTCAAAAAATTCCTCCTCCTGCTCAATGCATCTATAACTTTATTTGACTTACCACTTCTATGTTTCAACACAAAAGTATAACTTTGCAAGAATTCAACCCATCTCACATGTCTCCAGTAGAACTTACCTTGACTATTCAAATATTGCAATCTTGATTATTGAAGTATATAACACAAAATACTTAGGTAGAAAATAATGTCTTTACTTCTTCAAGGCTTGAATTATGGCATAGAATTCTTGATCATAAAATGGATATCTCCTTCTGGAATCATTCAACTTTTCACTGAAATAAGCTATTACTCTTCCTTCTTGACTCAACATTGCTCCTATTGCATTTTCACTGGCATCACAATCAACTTGAAATATGTTATCAAAAATAGGAAATGCTAAAACTGGCTGCTCTACAACCTTTTACTTCAACAATTCAAAACTTCTTTGTGCTTCAAATGTCCACTTAAAGTATTTCCTATCTCCTCTCATTGTTTCTACCATGGGTGTGAAAATTCTACTAAAGATCCAAATAAATTTCTGGTAGAAACTTACTAATCCATGGAATGATATTACCTCTCCAATATTTATCGGTGTAGGCTAGTCAACAATTGCTCTAACCTTCTCATGGTCCATCTTTAATCCTTCAATAAAAATGACAAAACTAAAATATACCAACTTTGTCTTCATAAAGCTACACTTCCTAATGTTTTTCAACAACTTCTCCTTCCTTAGCCTTTGTAATACTTGTTTGATGTTCCAAAAATGTTCTCTCTAGTCTTATTGAAGATTCAAATATCATCCAAATAAACAATAACAAACTTACCCAAGAATTACTTCAGTAATTTTTTCATCAACATCAAGACGGTGCTAGGTGTATTGGTCAATCCAAAAGGCACCACTAACCACACATAAAATCCTTCATTAGTCTTAAATATAGTCTTCCATCCATCTCCTTCTTTGATCATGATTTGATGATATCCACTCTTTAGGTCAATCTTTGTGAAATAGTTTTCTCCACTCAAACAGTACATAATGTCATCCATTCTTGGAAATGGGAATCTATACTTGACTGTGATCCTATTGATTACTCTTGAGTCTTTACACATTCTCCACTCTCCATCTTTCTTTGGTGTTAGTACAATAGATACCACACATGGGCCTAAGCTCTCTATGATCAATCCTTTCTTCAACAACTCCTATATTTGTTTGTTCAATTCCATATTTTTTGTAGGTGTCGTCATATGTGCTACTTCATTAGGAAAACTTACCCTCAGTATTACATCTATATGATGACTGATGCTTCAGACTAGTGGTAATCCATCTGATACATTCTTTGATATGGTATCCTCATACTTTGTCAACTATTCTACTACTTATATTTATGGTGGGTCTTCATCTTTTGTGGTAGAATTCTCTATCTCCTAATTAGTGCACTTATTTGGAATCAATTCAAAACACATGTTCTTGTGCTTCAATCTTTCCAGAAACTACCTTCCATCTACCAAGCATAATCTAGTACTACTACAAGATTCCCTTTGTCCTCTTCTCCCAAAGGTATGAAAATAGTTCTTTTCCCATTTGAAGTTACAATATAGGTATTCCTTCTTCAATCATGAATTACTTTTCTATCATATTTCTATGGGAATAATATCACAATAAATGACATGCATCCATGGGCATAACATCACACAAAAATTTATCATGACTTTTCTTCCTAACAATAAATGACATGCATCTATGGGCATAATATCACACAAAACTTCATCATGATATGATCCTATATGAAATTTCACCAAACATTGCTCACTTAATCCAAGATCTTATGTTCATCCTAAATCCATTCCATCTCATAGGGCTTTGGATGTTTCACTCTCTTCAAATTCAACTTGGTTACCATCTCTTCTGAAACTAAATTATTAGTGCTATCACTATCAATGATAACTTTGTATAACTTTCCTCTAGATTTAAATCTTGTCTTGAATGAATTATTTCTCTATGGTGGTTTCTTAGTTACTTCTTCATACATCAAAGCTCTCCTCATCACCAATGATTCAAATTTCTCTAGTTTTCCAACCAAATTAGGGGATACAACATGTTATTCATCCACATAAGCTGCTCTTTCTGGTACTTCCTTGATGACATTCAAATGCTCTATGTCTTTCACCTCCACACTTGAAATAGGTTCCTATGAATGGCCTCTTCTCATAGCTTCCTCCATCTCTCCTATATCCATCATTGTGGTAGGAATTATGACATCCTCTATCACTACAGTATAATTTTTTGTCCTCTCTTCCTTTGTGGTATGAACTATTGTCCTCGTCTTCACTATGGTAGGATTTCCCAACCTTGTTTTGCTTTGAATATGGTCTTCTTTCTTCGGATTGTGATCCACTCTTCTAGAATATTTCTCTTGCACTTCTATTCCTTTTCTCAAACTTTTATTCATATTTTCCTCTACCTTCAGTGCAAACTGGTATTCTTCTTCAACTATTGTCATCTTTACCAGGATCAACTCTTCTTGGATGTTTTTCCTTAGTCCATTGATGTACCACACAACCTTTTCCTTGCTTGGTCACTATGTCTAGCTTTGATGATCATTTTATAGAATTCTTCAGTATACTCCTTCACAGATCTCTCCTTTTTCCTTAGGTTCTACAATCTTTTCAACAATTCAAGCTCATAATCAACTGGTATTGTAGACACATAAAAATGTCCTCTTAATCATTTTTATCCATTGCATATTTTAATTGATCATCTGCATAATCATATCTCCATAAAACCATTAAAATATTATAAGCATTTATTCATAACCATAATCCATTAACAAAATCATTTAGTCATTTATCCATTTGCACATTTCATTAATTCATTTCATAAATATTTATCTTTTCATTAATCATCAACGTATTCATAAATCATTTAACCATTTCATAAATCATTAATTCATCTAGTTCATTAATCGTTAATCTATATTTTCTTAAATACATTCATTACACATGCATAATCATTATACTTGTACATTAAATATTTCCATTCATCATCATATTCATGTGCATATCTTTATAAATCCATTAATTCATCCATTTGCATAAATCATTTCACTTTGACCATTTGCATGATTATCCATTTGCATTAATCATTAAAATGCATTCATATATTTCATTAAATAATTTAAAATTCATAAATCAACTTCCATAAAATTAGCTCAAAATTGCACATTAAACTCATAAATTTCTATGGAATTAGCTCAAAATTGCACATTTTGAGCTTCCAAACATGAATCATGGCATAAATCACTCCACTCATTTCTCATTTTCACATTATGCATTCATATATAAAACCTCCTCCTTCTCACTTCTTGGGGACACAATTTTATTTTGAAATTCGATTTCAATCTCTCTTCCACTCATCACAACTTCTTGTTGCACTTGTGCTCATAAAAATCTAAGAGTATCAAATGCATAAATCAAGAATCATGGTGAAATAAGAAAACAATGGAGCTTATTTTCCTTTGAATGTATTTATTTTAGTTTTGTATAGTTTATTTTGCATTTTGCATTTGTATTCATTTGGAAAGGCTTTATTGATGATATGCTGAAATTTTGATTTGAATTTATAGATTAAATCATTTAGTTTTTAGTTTTTAGCATATATAAAATGGTGAACCTGATGCGAAGGATGCATACATTTTAATTGCAATTTATGTTAATGGCTCATGGAACTATTCAGATTTGATCATATTATCATAGTTGCACTTTTATAAAATCAATAATAAAAAAAGAAAATCCCAAATAAAATACTTGAGTGATACTTAGAGGAAATTAACAGCCTTATTCATTGTGTGAAAGTAATCATCAACAAATTTATGTTTGTAAGAAATGATCTGAATTAAATTTTCTACTTGCAAGATATGTGCTGAAACATTTTTTGTTGGCAGAATTTTTTGCTTGATTGTTGACATTGATTGGGTGATAATTCCTGTACCATTGCATATCTTCTCAAGGATTTATGTCATTCTCTTGGGATTCATATCCTGCTTGAAAAACCTCTAGCTTATTCCCATGCACAGACAAAAGATTGAAAAGAGAGAGCCACATGATTTATGTTGTAGCCATGATTTGTGTAACAGAAGAAACTTTGACAACATCCCATTTTGACAATAACCTACAATCATGGCATTTTATTTTTGACCTATCCTGCAAATAATGTCATTTTGAATGTACCCAACAATCACGACACTTCTGACAATAAATTTTGAGCCCGATTTATTTTAGATTTTAATTTAGTTTGATTAAATTTAGATTTTAACTTTAGATTTAGTTTTAGTTTTTAGTTTAGTTTTAATTTAGCTTTAATTTAGATCAAATTTAGATCTTAGAATATGAATTTTTTATTTTTTTTAATTTCAGTTAGAGTTAGATCTCTTAATTTCATGTAGATTTAAATTTTTAAATTAGATTTAACTTTTAATTTTTAATTTAACTTTTTAGATTTTAATTTAGATTTTAACTTTTAATTTAGCTTTTAATTTTAATTCAGCTTTTAGTTTTAATCTAGATTTAACTTTTAATTTTAATTTAGCTTTTAAGCTTTTAATTTAGATCTAATTTCTAATTTAGATTTAGCTTTTTAATTTAGATTTGATTTTTAATTTAGATTTAATTTAGAATGTAGAGCTAACTTTAATTTAGATTTAATTTTATTTATTTTTATAATTTATAATTTAGATTTAATTTTAGATTAACTTTTAAGTTACATTAGCTTTTAATTTTAATTAGTTTTTTAGTTTAGATTAGTTTTTAATTTTACATTAGTTTTTAATTTAGACTAATTTTAATTTTAGGTTGGATTTAATCTAGAATAATTTCTAATTTTAGATTATTTTTAATTTAGATTAACTTCTAATTTAGATTAATTAATTTTAAATTTTAGATTAATTTTTAATCTAGATTAGTTTCTAATTTTAGATTAGTTTTTAATTTAGATTAATGTATTTTTCTTTCATACCTTAGTTGTTTCTGTGGCTAATTGTTGGTTTTTCTATTGCAGGTTTGCATGTCAAAGGCTCAAAAACTATAAACATATGTTTGACGAAGATTTGAAATCAAAACTACTAACTAGTTTGGTGCAAGACGTGGTCAAAGGAATGTGATTTGAAAATGAGTGTATTCATTTTATTAAATCACATTTTTCAATTGGTGCTTAAAAATAACAACAGTCTTCTTTCCATGTAAATTTAACTAGGGGGTTAATAAACCATTGTTTGTTGTGCTTGTAAAGATGGTAGGTATTAGCTCTCACTTTCTACAAACTCGGTGATCAGAAAGCCAAACCCATCTTTTTTTGTGTTAATCCCTTAGAGGGGCCTGCCTCGAAAGAGGGAATGACTCCAACTATTTTTTTGCTCAGGCTAGTATATAAATGGATAAGACTAAACTATCAAGTCCTCATGGTATATAGGCCTTAGCCATGTAGTGTCATTCAAAATAGGATACCTACCTTTTCTTTTAAAGGTATAAGAGCCCCTAGTAGAGTGATTAAAGCCTTAAGTGGCTTGTTGGATGCTCGTGAGGTGCCATGTCCCCGAGTATTCACTAAGAACCACTATTTTAGTAGCCAAAATCCTTTTATTTGTTGGTACAGGAGGGACCACCTCTCATGCAGTCCCACGTTCTTGCGGCTCTTAGTAGAGATGAAGAGTTCATCATGGGAGATTCATGAGAACTCAAAGCTTGGTTGACTTGGAGCAGTGAGTGTTGTGGAGGGGAGCCATTGTCGCCAAGCTTCTAAGTCATCCACTAAGAGTAAGCGTAGCTAGAGTAATCCAAGTGGGATCTAAAAAATACTGTCCTTTCCAACCCTAGGATTGTGCATGATTGTTTTCACCTTGAATCAAGAATAAATTGAAAAACATTCTATCTATTGTGTCTTATGTGTGAGTTCAAAAATCAATCTCAATCAAACATCATTGCCTATCACAACCTTTGGGTCTCACACTTCATCTATCATAATAATCATCCCTAAACCATCCATAACCTTCCCAAAATTTCACTAATCATCTTACATTCTCAAAGCATCCAAAAAATTTCCTAAAATGGTCCTAATCCTTAACAATCCTAGTCACAAGGCCAAGGTCATACTTCAAGGATCCCCTTTGCCTAATCATGATGATAATCCAAAACTATATATCCTTCGAGGTGGGTCAAAATTTTCTCTTAGTGATGATGAAAAATTTGTAGATCCTAGTGATGATGAGAACTTTGTAGAAATATTAGGTCATCTTGATGATATTATTGACAAGGGAAATACCACCTTAAGTTTGGAATCATACACCACTCCATCTACTAGTCCTCAATCACCATCTAATAAAATTCCTATCTCAAAGCATACTAGTCCTACATCAACATCACCACCCAACTTCACAAGCTCTAATCCATCAACCAAAGGAACCTTTGACAATTTTCTCCAAAGACTACTAGCACGAAATACATCATCCCAATCCTCTAAGACCCTTGTTGATGAAAATTTTGAAGAGTTATGTGCAAATGAATCTAAGTCCTTAAACACAAATAATAATGTGCAATCATACCATGTCATGCATCTATCTTCATCCCCCATAAGTCAAAATAAACCTCATGAGTCTTTCACCCAAGTTAACGAATCTATCCAACCATCCTCTCCTATCATACCATTTGCATCCAATGATTCATGTAAATCTCTTAGTCTAAAGCATGCTAGCATAGACTCCCCTATACATCAAGATCAAAGTATTCTTTCCACTATATTCAATGATACAAAAATTTCTCAATGCTCTCCAATCTTTGACCAAGATCCCATTTCTCAAGAACCTCATGATGATCCCCTTATCTCTCTTTGTTTCATCCAAGATGACCCCCTTACATTTGAAGAGAAAGTTATCCTTCCAATTCCTCCTTCCACCTCATATAATGAATCCATACCATCTCATGATTCCATTTCATCCCAAGAGAATGGTAGTTCTTCCATCATATCCAATGATGTCCTACCATCTAATGATCAAGATATGCTTTCTACAAAATTTCAAGATTCCCTTCCTCACCAAGATCTTGATAAACGTCCATTCAAGGATACCCTTTCATTCCATGATGATGTTCATCCTTCTCATGATCAAAATATTCCTTTCATACCACTTCATGATGATTCCATACCTAATAAAGAGCAAGCTACTCCATCTCCTACACCTCATGATCCTTTTCCAAGTCAAGAGGAAAGTACCCCATCATCTCCATGTCAAGATCCTATCACCCCTCATGATCACAATCCTCCACAAGGGTCTATCACCCCTATTCAAACTATCCATGAGCCCTTTACCTATCAAATGGGTTCACTCACTTTTATCCAAGGTGGTTTACTCCAAGTTCTTTTTATTCCTTCCATATCACATCCACCTCACGATAGACTTGCATCTTGTTTCATAAATAATACATATCTCGTTGGAAAATGAATGTGTCAAAGTATGAACTACAAAGGTAAAGGATTAGGCCTTCATGAACAAGGTATCCTAGAACCCATTTATATCCAAGAAAATCCATATTATCATGGCCTTGGTTTCCCTCAAGCTCAAGACATTGGTGCCCATTGTAAGTCTAGATTCCATGAAAATAAACCCAAGAATCCCATCAAACCTTCCATCTATCCTAGGTTCTTATCCTAGTTCATCAAACCTTCCATCTATCCTTGGTCCTTATCATCCAAACCCTAGTTCATCAACCCTCCATCTCCTATTCATCAAGAACAACAAAGCCATAGATCCTTGATGCCCTCTCAAAATTCTACCTACATTAACCCATCCATAATACCTCCATATCATTCATCTCTATCCACCCATCCCATTTATTTTGGAAGCAATTTGGGTGCTAAATGTCAAAAGCTTCTATATCGAAATCCACATATATCAAAGGATCAACATATCTCCTCATAGAGACATGCAAAAATAAAATAAAATATGATCCAAAGGAAAAAGAAAAAATTCAAAGGCCACAAAGGCCCATAAATCAAAAAGGAAAATTTCAAAAGCCACAAAGGCCCATAAATCAAAAAGGAGAATTTTAAAAACCACAAAGGCCCATAAAGCAAAAAGAAAAATCTCCAAGGCCACAAAGGCCCACAAAGAAAAAATCAAATTCAAAAGCTATGTGGATTCCTAAAAGTCTCATAGAAGTAATAAAATATAAATTAGCATCCAAATTTGCTAATCCAAAAGCTTCCTCCAATCGTCCATCTAAAAACCTATCACCTTCAAACTCCATTTTTCCTCCATCACTCCACCACCCTTCAAGGTGTGTGTCGATGTTGATCTTTCCATCCTTTCTGTATAACCATCAACAAGCCTTCCAACCTCCTATCCATTACCCAACATTCATCCCCCATTATCCTCCTTTAATCTAAACCTTTTGCATAAGTCTTTAGATTCTTCTATCATACCTTTAATCTACCAACATTTATGAGTCTAATCCTCATTTCCATGGTTTATTAGAGAACATATTCAAGGGATATTAGATGTGAAACTTGATGCTTGAGTCCTTCCTCCATCTCCCTATCATGCATACATATTATCTTCCATATTCATTTATCCCTATCCATATTCTATCTTCCATATTCCTCTTGCACTTTACACTTGGGGGCACGTTTCATCCATCCTACCATTCATATCCATTATCCTCTTTATGTTAATTCCTCACATTTCCACCTTTGATCTTGACAAGGTTAAGGATCTTCTTGATCATCATACATCTTATCCTATACACTTTATCCATATCTTTTGTACCATATCCTTCACCTTATCCATATTCCACCATCCTATCTAAATGCATCCTTTCTTCCCTTCCCTAGTCTTGATGAGGAATAGGGGGAAAATACTTAGGAATTGTGTCCATATCTTATCTAGTTGATCTTGATCATCCTATTCATTATCCTTATCCTTGCAATCTTCCATTCCATATCTCCTAGCTTATCAAAATACATGTCCCATTTCCTTCCTTTGTTTTTGATGAGATTAGAGGAAAAATTATAAATGCATGCTTTGGATTCCCTTTCATGTCCTTATCCATTACCATTCCATCATAGTTCACATCGTTATCATTTATCCATGATTACACTACCACAAGGTGGGCCATCATGTCCCTTTGCAACCTTGAATCTTATCATGCAAATCATATTTGAGCCTAGCTATAAAACATTATCCAATCCTCATATCTTTTGTCAATCAATCATCAACAATCATCAATCTTATTGTACTTAGAGGAATTAGTGATACTAAGTACTTATCATAATCATGCCTTATGGAATCAATCATTCTTGGCATCTTAATCAATAAACCATTACCATCTTTTGACAAAAGATATGTTGCTTGTGTGACATGTTTTGTAGTGAATCTTTCCTTTTGATTTATCATTTATTCGTGGTTGCATTACGTCTATTGTGGAAGATATTATTCCTTCAATCAGTCATCTATCACATTTCATCTCACTCCATCTTTAAAATTTCAAAAAATCCATAAAAATCATAAAATGTCTTGAAAAAAATCCAAAAAAATTATAAAATGTCCTAAAAAAATCATAAAATGTCTTGAAAAATTCCAAATAAATCATAAAATGTCCTGAAAAATCCCTAAAAAAATCATTAAATGTCCTGAAAAAAATAAAAAGATCATAAAATGTCTTGAGAAAATCCCAAAAAATCCAAAAAAGTAAAATATTTCGAAAAAACCAAAAAAAATTCAAATAACTTCAAAAATCCTAAAATAGTGACACTTTCAGATTTCCACACAGCTTTGAACTTCAAAAAAATCAAAACACGCCATGGTTTACAATCAAGAAAACATTATAACATACCTATCTATCCCTCTTTCAAATCCAATCAAACACATAAATGGTAACAAAATCAATTCTGCATTGAAGCATGATGCATGTTTGTTTGCCGATCTTTGATTCTTTTATGATTTTATCTTTGGTGGCATGTCTTTTAGCTTCTCCAGGATGTCTTGGACTATAGAGGCAAGGATGGGGCATGTTCACTTATTTGTTGTCTGTGGATTGTTTCTTATTCACATGATGACTCATCTTAGGACATGGTTGTCTAAAACCATCAAGGACCTATGATTCTAGTGTGGATACGAACATTCCTTGTTTGATAGTGTCTTCCATACAATAAGTATTCATGTCATCTAAGGTCCTTATACCTAGATGCTTATACTTCACTGCTAAATAAAAACACAAATAGTATTCAAGTCATCTAGAAGTTCATGTTATCTAGACGCTTATATTAAATTGCGACATAATAATCTCTATGATGATAAAACACTCTAGAATGCACAAGAATATTCATCACCCTCATTTCCTTCATATCTCTTTTTCATCTATCATTTATTCCATCATCCATTTCCTTCATCATTTCATTTTATTCATGCTCCTTATTTCAAAGAATGATTAATCAGTTTATCTAACTGATACCTGTCTTTTAATCCAAATCAATCAATCTGATCCTTGATCACTCAATCATTGTATCAATCATTGTTTT
>VDFB02005185.1:0-26877 GCA_007258455.2 Sequoia sempervirens
TTGTTTCATTTTGAAGTAATCTATATTGTGAATTTAATGATTGTTCTTGTGATAAGATGTGTGCAAGAGGGCTTATGCCTTGCACTTTATACACTTCCTTGTGAATGGTATATGCGAGCAAGAAGGTCAATGCCTTTCTCTATGCATGAGATTCGTGTGATAGTAATTTCTTACTTGATTTGTAGGATATACTAGTTGCAAGTAGGGGGAGTGGCTTCCATGGGGGCCGAGACCCAAAGTGGTGCCCAAGGTAACCCATTGGAAGTTTCTTAATCCAGTGAAAGCACTAATAAGTAATTAGGGGGTTTGGGTAGAATCTCACATTAAGATAATGTAGCCTCACTCATGGCTCAAGTGCTTATTTAGACTTAAGATGAGATGGGAAGTGTTATGCCTTGCATAACCACCCCATTTTATTTTATTTTGGAACAAAATGGGTCCCCCTTTTCTTTTTTTTTGTTCGCCTTTGGTTGTTTTGTTGGGTCTTAGGAGTTGTTTGTTTTGCTCCTAAGTCTATCTTTTTCTCTATCGGAGGCGGGTCCAAAACCAAATCTAAATAAAAAACTCTTTCAATGTTTCTAGTTCGGATATAGTTCCGACTCCGACTCCGCTTTCTCTATTGTTTCTCCTTTGTTTTGTTGGTTGTTTTCAACAAACTCTTGGGTTGGCCCGTCCTCTTGTTTGTTGGTCGTTTCCTTGTGTTTTGTTTGTTTGCTCACATGGAAGCAGATCTAGGATTGGAACGAAAGTATGAAATTTCAAGTTTCCATCTAATGTTCTCGTCCCGACTCTGTCTCCGCTCGTTTCCTTTCTCCTCGTTTTCTTTGTTCCTTTGGGTCAGGTTCGGTGTTCGCTCCGGTCCCGCTTCCCTTATGCTTGTGTGTTTTGTTCTTTGTTTTTTGGTCGGGACTAGATCTGGACCTGGAATCGAACTTCAAACTTTGTGAAGTTCCATTTCGGTTTTGTCTCCGCCTCATCCTCTTGTGTCGTGTTTTGGTCGTTGTCCTCTTGTCGGAACCGGATCCAGAGTGGAAGTTGAATTTGGGAACTAACGATTAGTTCTGGTCCAGTTCCCATTCCGGTCCTGCTTCTAACCCCGTTTTGGTTCTTATCCAGTTCCAATCCTGGCCACGCCACATGATAAATATCTTTTATGCCTAATACTTCTACGGTTCTGCCTCCGATAAAGGCATAGTTTGACTAAGTAAATATTATCTAAGGAGGATGGAGAAGGGATTATATGATTGACGAACTTGGATGTTTTTTTCATCTAAAACATGAAGTTGTTGCAAGAATAAAGAAATGTCGGGGGCATCATATGAGGCCTCTAAGAGAATCCAACCAGGTGAAACTTCATGGCAAGGAGTTAGATGGAAGAAGATCAAGGTGGAATAGCTTCCGTATACCTTGAGATGTAAGCATAGGGAATTTTCCCTCACAACTAGCAAAATTGATTCTGACTGGGCTGATATTATTGACACCAATTTGGGCCCTTGTAACTATGAAGAAATTATGCAAAAGGGAGACGATGTGGATAATTTATTATTAGATCAGTTTATGGATATCAAGGAGGAGATAAGAACTGCTAGAAAGGAGTTAATCAAGTTAAAGGAGATGCAAAGTTTGGTTTTTGCAGAATTTGAAAGGATCAAATTTGAAGGTGATTGGTTGGATGGGCCTGATTCGGGTACTCTTCAACAAGTGTTCTCCAGTTATGACGAGTACATCCTTGAGCATTTAGTGCAAAAGTGAACTAACTCTTTTCACCATACTCAATATCTACTTTTCTCCTCTTTTTGTGGGTTTTGACATGAGCTCAACTCTGAGTTTGAGCCTTTGGTTTGACTTTCTTCTTGGAATATCAAATTTCTTATTGGAATAACAGAGTAATCAGCCTTGGAATAAGGGTTCATTAGTCCACTTCTGTGTTCAGTTTCGGTTCCATTAATTGTGGATCTTGATTGATAATTAAGAAACTTGTGCATGTGGCACCCTATATGTATTATTAGGTTCTACTTTGTAAAGGTCGGTAATTGAAGGAAGATCAGCCACCTGATGATAGAAAGTAGAGAGTAGATCTAGGATTTCTATGTTTTTAGGAGAGATACTCTAAAAGTTTAGTAAACCTTGGTTATTTTACAGTTTTTCATACATCTTTATGTTATGGTTTTAAAGTGTAGATCTATTTTGATAAGGTTAATGGTACATGATCAATCCATATGCCAATAATTTTTGTTGTGCTTAATTGTTTCTTATTTGATGAAAGTCAATAGAAGGAACTGGATTCAAGATTATATCATTGGATTATCTATGGATGAAGTTGTTATTGTATTCATTTGATTTTTGTTTTAGATGATGAGTGAGTGATTTGTTTGAAGCAAGTTTAGTGAATGTTGATGTTATTTGGATTAGCATTATGGATGTATGTAGTAGCATAGTTTATTCTATGGATTGCATCTTGCTATAGTTGTGATTAGGTGGGATAAACACTCATTATTGATATGCATGTCTGGATATGTAAGAATTTTACTCATGTTTCTTTGATTTGAAGCTCTGATTCATCTTTTTCTTTTATTTAAACCCCCCCCAACGTAGACTAATTGATGCTATGCAGTCTTGTTCCTTGTATGGGGCTAATAATGTCATGACCTGAGGATTTGATGGGCCAAAGAATCTGCTGAATTCATACATTGGGCTTACGAATATAAAATCATTTTGAAATATTCCTCTAACTATTATCCTTAGGGAAATGGTGTAGCAAAATCTACTAACAAGAATCTGTTAGAAGTGATAAAGAAATTACTTGAAAGTAATCCTAGGGATTGGCATACCCAATTGAGATTCGCCTTATGGGCAGATCGAACCCGTATTAAGGTTGCTCTAGGAAATTCCTCTTTTAAATTAGTCTATGGCCAAGATCCGGTTTTCCCCATACACTTACAGATACCTGTTCTTAAGTTCATGCAGGAGTTTTATACAAAAGATGACCGGATTGAGGTAAGATTAAATAACCTTTTAAACATGGAAGAACAAAGAGATGCTGCTCTACAACAGTTTTTCAAGCATCAGGCTATTGTCAAACGTTGGTTCGACAAAAGAGCTAAGATTAAGGCATTCAGAATCTCAGATCTGGTGTTGTTGTGGGATAAGGCTAAGGAAAAAAAGGGTGATCACCAGAAATTTGATAGACTCTGGTTAGGTCCGTATCAAGTAGTTGAGATCTTGGGTGAGAACGCTTTTTGTTTGACCACCTTGACGGGAGAACCTTTTCTATTGTTAGTTAATGGGCAGTTTCTCAAGAATTACTTCAGATCGTAAAGGTTTGAGTTTCTGAATTAGTTGTATATATGTATTTTGTGTAATTACTGGTTCTTTGCTTATGTTGGTTTTTTGTTTGTTGTTTCTTTCTTTCTCTTTGTTTCCTTTGTTGTTTTGTGTCTATTTTTGTTTTCTTCTTTGGGGATTCTCTTTTCTTTCCATCTTAAAATATTGGGGTTGTTATTCAAAGAATGTTGTAGGCACTAGGAGAGAAATTGGTTTAGGCATTTTTAGGCATATATGTCGAAAGATTTTGTTCTAAAGCTCATGCCTTATGGTCATTTTAGCATGAGTCTGAAGGCTATTAGGAGTAAGGTATATTGTAGATAACCTCATGAACTATCATTGAAATCTGTCACAAAATAGATAAAACATCTGACTATAAAGTGCCTATTCATCTCAAAGTGATTATATCTTCAATTCAAGTGAAAATTTTGTTTCCCCAAAACTGTCATAGGATCCACTGTAGTTCTCAACCCACATCTCAAACTATAAATGTCTTTGTATTGAGGAGGTTTTTGAAAAGAATTTTCACAAGTAAGGCCTGTAAAAGAAATAAGAAAAGAGAAGCACTAAAATAAAGGCAAACTCAATACTAAATGGGTAATTCAAGTATCTCTATCGGGGCTATGGATGCCTGACTGGCAGTAGAGCAATGCTTTGAGAGAACTAGAGGTATCTTCGTCGGGGCTATGGATGCTTGACTGGTAGCAGAGCAATACCCAGGATTCCATTGCACGACAGTCGAAGGACTCAACCCATGTAGCATGGATCGTAGATATAGTTGTTTAGGTGTGGAGAAAGCTCAAATAAAGAAGGATGCACCATAAGCATGCACACACTTAGATTCAAGCAATAGTTTATGTTGGTTCTACATTTGAGATTCTAGCTCAATTTTACTTAAATATGCTGATCACACTTAAGTTAACATGTCTCATAAATTATATGTTTTGGGGTGATTGAATTCTTCAATATCTTAAAAATGGGTAAACCATTTTTCCCAGCCGAGTCACCATTTGTTATGCCTTGCATAACCACCCCATTTTATTTTATTTTGGAATAAAATGGGTCCCCCTTTTGTTTTGTTTTGTTTTCCTTTGGTTGTTTTGTTGGGTCTTAGGAGTTGTTTGTTTTTCTCCTAAGTCTATCTTTTGCTCTGTCGGAGGCGAGTCCAGAACCAAATCTAAATACGAAACTCTTTCAATATTTCTAGTTCAGATATAGTTCTGACACTCACTTTTCCTTCTTTGTTGTTTCTCCTTTGTTTTGTTGGTTGTTTTAAACAAACTCTTGGGTTGGCCCGTCCTCTTTTTTGTTAGTCATTTCCTTGTGTTTTGTTTGTTTGCTTGCGCGGAAGCAGATCCAAGATTGGAACAGAAGTATGAAATTTCAAGTTTCCATTTTATGTCCCTGTCCTAACTTCGTCTCCGCTCATTTCCTTTCTCCTTGTTTTCTTTGTTCCTTTGGGTCGGGTCCGGTGTTCGGTCCGGTCCCGCTTCCCTTGTGCTGGTGTGTTTTGTTCATTGCTTTTTGGTCGGGATCAAATCCAGACCTGGAATCGAACTTTGAACTTTGTGAAGTTCCATTTCGGTTTTGTCTCTACCTCGTCCTCTTGTGTCATGTTTTGGTCGTTGTCCTTTTGTCAGAATCGGATCCGGAGTGGAAGTTGAATTTGGGAACTAACGATTAGTTCTGATCTGGTTCCCATTCCGGTCTCGCTTCCGACCCCATTTTGGTTCTTATCCAGTTCCGATCCCGGCCTCGCCACATGATAAGAAATATCTTTTATGCCTAATACTTCTACGGTTCCGCCTTCAATAAAGGCATAGTTTAACTAAGTAAATATTATCTAAGGAGGATGGAGAAGGGATTATATGATTGACTAACTTGGATGTTTTTCTCATCTAATACAGGAAGTTGTTGCAGGAATCAAGAAATGTCGAGGGCATCAGATGAGGCCTCTCATAGAAGCCAACTAGGTGAAACTTCATGGAAAGGAGTTAGACGGAAGAAGATCAAGGTGGAATAGCTTCCGTATACTTTGAGATGTAAGCATAGGGAATTTTCCCTCACAACTAGCAAAATTTATTCTGACTGGGCTGATATTACTGACACTAATTGGGCCCTTTTAACTATGAAGAAATTATGCAAAAGGGAGACGATGGGGAAAATTTATTATTAGATTAGTTTATGGATATCAAGGAGGAGATAAGAACTGCTAGAAAGGAGTTAATCAAGTTAAAGGAGATGCAAAGGTTGGTTTCTGCAGAATTTGAAAGGATCAAATTTGAAGGTGATTGGTTGGATGGGCCAGATTCGAGTACTCTTCAACAAGTGTTCTCCAGTTATGATGAGTACATCCTTGAGCATTCAGTGCAAAAGTGAACTAACTCTTTTCACCATACTCAATATCTGCTTTTCTCCTCTTTTTGTGGGTTTTGAAATGAGCTCAACTATGAGTTTGAGCCGTTGGTTTCACTTTACTCTTGGAATATCAGATTTCTTGTTGGCACAACAGAGTAATCAATCTTGGAACAAGGGTTCATTAGTCCACTTCTGTGTTTAGTTCTAGTTCCATTAATTGTGGATCTTGATTGATAATTGAGAAACTTGTGCATGTGGCACCCTATATGTATTATTAGGCTCTACTCTGTAAAGGTCGGCTAATTGAAGGAAGATCAACCACCTAATGATAGAAAGTAGAGAGTAGATCTAGGATTTCTATGTTTTAGGAGAGATACTCTAAAAGTTCAGTAAAACTTGGTTATTTTACAGTTTTTCATACATCTTTATGTTATGGTTTAAGTTTGGATCTATTTTGATAAGGTTAATGGTACATGATCAATCCATACGCCAGTGATTTTTGTTGTGCTTAATTATTTCTTATTTGATGAAATTCAATAGAAGGAATTGGATTCAAGATTATATCATTGGATTATCTATGGATGAAGTTGTTATCGTATTCATTTGATCTGTGTTTTAGATGATGAGTGAGTGATTTGTTTGAAGCAAGTTTAGTGAATGTTGATGGTATTTGAATTAGCATTATGGATGTATATAGTAGCATAGTTTATTCTATGGATTGCATCTTGCTATAGTTGTGGTTAGGTGGGATAAACACTCATTATTGATATGCATGTCTTGATATGTAATAATTTTACTCATGTTTCTTTGATTTGAAGCTCTAATTCATCTTTTTTCTTTTATTTAAACCCCCCAACATAGACTAATTGATGCTATGCAGTTTTGTTCCTTGTTACCAGCAAAGGCCCCTTGAACATTACAGTTATATTAACCACTAAGTGATATCAACATAATTGAGAACCAATTACGAGGACCTTGGGAGTTAGGTCACCATGTGTTATCTTTCTCTTTTAGGAGAAATAGAATAGTAATATTTTGTTTAATGTTGTTGTGCTACTTTGACCCTCAATAGATTTGGCACTAGAAGGAGGGCCTGAGGAACAAGCTGGCTCACATTGGGTCATTTTCACTAGATAGGTACGAGAGAGTTCTTAGATCTTCTCAGAACCCTGAACCACTTGTTGAACTCCAAACCCCTATCAGGTATAGGCCTCGCGCTTGTAGAGTCTTGATTCAACCTTTATCACCATCGCTCACCCCACCTGGGTTTCCACCAAACCCACCTACACCACCTCACCGACCACTTTCACCCATTCCACAACCTACTCAACTTGTATCACCGCCAAGACCTATGGCTTACTTTGTTAATAACCCTTCACCATTAGGGACTATCCCTTGAGGTATACACGATCTCCCCAAGAACCCAGAGAGGTTATGTCCTAAGTACATGCATGGAGAATCAAGAAGTGTCGAGGAGCACATACAGACATTTAAAGATGCCTGTACCCATGCTCAGGTGGCTCATCAGGACGTTGTGTGCAGATTGTTCCCCTATTTGTTGGGAGATATGGCGTACAATTGGTACCTAAACTTACCCCAAGGGTCGGTTATAAGTTGGATAGATTTGGAGAACGCCTTTATCAATTAGTTCAGGGTTTATGTAGACCCTGCTATCATTTACCACTAGTTTGCCACAATAAGAAAGAACACCATGAACCGCTGCCTCTATTCAACACCAGGTTCCAAAGAATGTACTGAAGGTTGTAGGATCCTTACCTGGTGGTTGAGAACATTGCCATTTTGGCATACTTAAGGGCTGTGGACCCTTTGATTGGCCTGTTCTTGAAAATGACATATAATGCTAACGAAACTGATTCTTTGGCTAAGGTATATCATCTCGCTATCCAGTTGCAACAACAGATAAGTCTGCAATCCGAGAGTCTAGGAGGAGTTCTCCCTCCTATAGGGTACCAAATGTCCAATCCACCCCCTTTATTCAATACGGTCCCAGGGATGTCCTATTCCCAATACGAAGCCATGTCTGAGTTCCAAGCTTCACCTCCCTTGCCATTTTTTAACAATGGTCCCCAGGACTCCTCCCAACAAAATCAAAATTACCAAAATCAAGCTAGAGGATCAAATTTAGTTAATCAATCCTTTGTTGTGAAGACTGTAGAAAGTGAAAAGACTCTCCAACTAACCAATGAGATGGAGACTCTCAAAAAGACACTATCTCAGATGTCTAATGACATGGCTCAACTTAGACAAAATCCCCCTCACAACCAGAACCGAGGTTTTCAGAATCAAGGAGGATATTCTAATCAAGGTGGTTATCCTAACTAAAATCCTAATCAGAATTATAATATCAACCAGAATGCCAATAGGAATTTCCAAAGCCAAAACTCCTCTAATTAAAACTATCAAAATCAAAATAGAGGATACAATCAAAGGTCTAACAACAATAGGCCATGGAATACTGGACCCAATAATGGAGTTTCCCACAATTATCAAGCAGGAGACGAAAATCTGTACACTACTAATGTGGCAGACCTCAACCTTATGACCAATTGGTGTAGACTACATGATACTGCGGTCCATTTTGAGGTAAATTTCCCAAAGATGGAAAAGATGGTTAAGATAGCCCAAGCTAATGCTCCATTCTAGGGTGTATCCAACAAATCTGGTGGATCAACGGATACTACCATGGCATATGATATATTTGAGGAAGAACTTCCATTTCCCAACCAGGAAGACAATGAAGCAGTAGAAGATGTGTACGATGCCCAAGCCTTCCAAACCAAGGGAGGCCATTTCGTTAGAAATCAGAACAGAGGGCCATTCACAACCTCTGCCCCTCCTAATAATACGGTCTTGCCAAATTAGAATGCGGATAATAATCCACCACCACCAAAGGGACCATCAGATTCTCAGAACAAAGGTAATCCACCTTCAATTCCTAAATATCAAGTTAGGAATGATTCATAATTTTATTTCATTAAAGAGATGCAGAGGCAGAAGACTTCAATGTCTTTCTTTGATATTTTGAAATGGTGCCCTGCTCAAAAGGAAATTTTGTTGAAAGCCTTGGGGGAAGTAGACAAGTCAAAAGGAAGAGAAAAGGTGACTCCTACTAACAAGATGAATGCAATACTCTATAAAGGTAAGACTGGTACTCCACCTTTCTTGCTAAGTTTAAGAATTTTTGAAAAGAATTTTCACAAGGCCTGTAAAAGAAATAAGAAAAGAGAAGCACTAAAATAAAGGCAAACTCAATACTAAATGGGTAATTCAAGTATCTCTATCGGGGCTATGGACGCCTGATTGGCAGTAGAGCAATGCTTTGAGAGAACTACAAGTATCTTCGTCAGGGCTATGGATGCTTGAATGGTAGCAGAGCAATACCCAGGATTCCATTGCACGACAGTTGAAGAACTCAACCCATGTAGCTTGGATCATAGATACAGTTGTTTAGGTGTGGAGAAAGCTCAAATAAAGAAGGATGCACCATAAGCATGCACACACTCAGATTCAAGCAGTAGTTTATGTTGGTTTTACATTTGAGATTCTAGCTCAACTTTACTTAAATATTCTGATCACACTTAAGTTAACATGTCTCATAAATTATAATTTTTGGGGTGAATGAATTCTTCAATATCTTAAAAATGGGTAAACCATTTTTCCCAGCCGAGTCGCCATTTGTTATGCCTTGCATAACCACCCCATTTTATTTTATTTTGGAACAAAATGGGTCCCCCTTTTCTTTGGTTTTGTTCACCTTTGGTTGTTTTGTTGGTTCTTAGGAGTTGTTTGTTTTGCTCCTAAGTCTGTCTTTTGCTCTATCGGAGGTGGGTCCGGAACCAAATCTAAATATGAAACTCTTTCAATGTTTCTAGTTTGGATATAGTTCTGAATCCGACTCTGCCTTCTCTGTTGTTTCTCCTTTGCTTTGTTGGTTGTTTTAAACAAACTCTTGGGTTGGCCTGTCCTCTTGTTTGTTGGTTGTTTCCTTGTGTTTTGTTTGTTTGCTCGCGCGGAAGCGGATTTGGGATTGGAACAAAAGTATGAAATTTCAAGTTTCCATTTTATGTTCCTGTCCCGACTCCATCTCCACTCATTTCCTTTCTCCTCATTTTCTTTGTTCCTTTGGGCTGGGTCCGGTGTTCGCTCTGGTCCCACTTCCCTTGTGATGGTGTATTTTGTTCTTTGCTTTTTGGTGGGGACCGGATCCAGACCTGGAATTGAACTTCGAACTTTGTAAAGTTCCATTTCGGTTTTGTCTCCGCCCCGTCCTCTTGTGTCATGTTTTGGTCGTCGTCCTTTTTTTGAAACCAGATCTAGAGTGGAAGTTGAATTTGGGAACTAATGATTACTTCTGGTTCGGGTCCTATTTTGGTTCTTATCCAGTTCTGATCCCAGCCCTGCCACATGATAAGAAATATCTTTTATGCCTAATACTTCTATGGTTCCGCCTTCGATAAAGGCATAGTTTGACTAAGTAAATATTATATAAGGAGGATGGAGAAGGGATTATATGATTGACTAACTTGGATGTTTTGTTCATCTAATACAGGAAGTTGCTACAGGAATCAAGAAATGTCGGGGGCATCAGATGAGGCCTCTCAGAGAAGCCAACCAGGTGAAACTTCATGGCAAGGAGTTAGATGGAAGAAGATCAAGGTGGAACAACTTCCGTATACCTTGAGATGTAAGCATAGGGAATTTTCCCTCACAACTAGCAAAATTGATTCCAACTGGGCTGATATTACTGACATCAATTTGGGCCCTTTTAACTATGAAGAAATTATGAAAAATTGAGACGATGGGGAGAATTTATTATTAGATCAGTTTATGGATATCAAGGAGGAGATAAGAACTGCTAGAAAGGAGTTAATCAAGTTAAAGGAGATGCAAAGGTTAGTTTCTGTAGAATTTGAAAGGATCAAATTTGAAGGTGATTGGTTGGATGGGCTGGATTCAGGTACAATTCAACAAGTGTTCTCCAGTTATGACGAGTACATCCTTGAGAATTCAGTGCAAAAGTGAACTAACTCTTTTCACCACACTCAATATCTACTTTTCTCCTCTTTTTGTGGGTTTTGACATGAGCTCAACTCTGAGTTTGAGCCGTTGGTTTCACTTTCTTCTTGGAATATCAAATTTCTTGTTGGCGCAATAGAGTAATCAGCCTTGGAACAAGGGTTCATGATTCCACTTCTGTGTTCAGTTCCAGTTCCAACCTGATGATAAAAAGTAGAGCGTAGATCTAGGATTTTTATGTTTTAGGAGAGATACTCTAAAAGTTCAATAAAACTTGGTTATTTATTTTGATAAGGTTAGTGGTACATGATCAATCCATACGCCAATGATTTTTGATGTGCTTAATTGTTTCTTATTTGATGAAAGTCAATAGAAAGAACTGGATTCAAGATTATATCATTGGATTATCTGTGGATGAAGTTGTTATTGTATTCATTTGATCTGTGTTTCAGATGATGAGTGAGTGATTTATTTGAAACAAGTTTAGTGAATGTTGATGGTATTTGAATTAGCATTATGGATGTATACAGTAGCATAGTTTATTCTATGGATTTTATCTTGATATAGTTGTGATTAGGTGGGATAAACACTCATTATTGATATGCATGTCTGGATATGTAAGAATTTTACTCATGTTTCTTTGATTTGAAGCTCTGATTCATCTTTTTTTCTTTTATTTAAACCCCCCCAACGTAGACTAATTGATGTTATGCAGTTTTGTTCCTTGTTACCAACAAAGGCCCCTTGAACATTACAGTTATATCAACCACTGAGTAATATCAGCATAATTGAGAACCAATTACCAGGACCTTGGGAGTTAGGTCACCATGTGTTATCTTTCTCTTTCAGGAGAAATAAAATAGCAATATTTTGTTTAATGTTGTTGTACTGCTTTGACCCTCAACAGGAAGGCATGGAATTGCAAGATCAATTTCCTTGTCCTCACGAAAGGTATGTTGATTCCACAGCGGTTTGTATGGGGGCCATGGATCGGTAGAGGCTGCCAGGGTAACCTAGGATGGGGGTCGGGGCCCAGGAAGATTTTTCAAGGTAACCCATAGCAAGCTATGTGATGACACTCCTTCCTATTGCAATTTGGCATTCCCTAGTTTTGTGTTTCCCTTTTGTTGAATGTGTGCCTCTGGAAGTTGTGTAATTGTTCCATATGATGTTATCCTTGCTACTAAGTTGTATTGGAGTCATGTATTGTCTTGTTAGCCTTCAGTCTTCTTGATTGCATGTTGTGGTGGGACCTTATGTTATCTCCTAGTATGGGGGGTGGACCTTAGGGTTCCTCATAGTTGGGAGGATAGTGCTTTTTCCTCGATTGGGTTTCCCTTGCCGATGTTCGTGTGCATGAAGGATGTACCTCATGTAGCAAATTCTGGACATTGTATCAATTTGAGAAGATAGTTGCTTACATTATGTATTGAACCTGTATATCATTATATCATGAATGTAATCTTGATGTATACTTTCCATGGATTTCAGGAAAGCACTTTGTAAACAATGTAATATTGCACCCTCATGTAAGGGAAATTGTATATGTACTTATTGGGTCCTTATATATGATCTTTGATGGTTTTTTATCTGATGTCATGTTCTTGTTTAAAGTTGTGTAAGTAAAGCAGTCATGGAACCTTAGAGGACTCAGGTTTAGATTATATGTTATGTTGTATCGTGTAGTTCATTTTTATTACTCTTTAAAAAAAAAATTCCATTACTGTTGCTTGTCTAGGGTTCTATGGTGGGGCGTTACACTTGGTATCAGAGCCCAGGTTCATACATTGGACACTCTAGATACATATGAGCCCATTATGTTATCCTAGTGCTTAGACTCTTGAGACTATGTTTTCCCCCTTCTGTCATCCTTGCTTAGTAACTCGAGACTTATCCTTTGGTGGTGTTGGTCCAATGGTGCAGAAAACTAGTGGAAAGGATAGGACCCTCAATGTAGTGCACAATGCATTGATATTCTTTCTATCAGGGATGCATTATGGACCCTTGTGTGGCCTTATGATGTGACTCTCGGTGATGTGAATTTGTGTACATGTATGTGAAGAATGTGTGTTAAATCTAGAATAATGTGCTTATGAAGTGATTAATTGTGTTTTCATTCTTTTGAAAAGGTGTAAAATCATAGCCTTTTGTTGAATATGTTATGAGATTTAGTGTTGGAGTGAATTTTTTCACTATCATGCTAATCCTAATAGAACAAATGATTGATCTATTAACTAAACTAGTGTTGATCAAACCTGAATTGGAGATAGATAAAAATAAATAAGATTAGAAGGGATAGACTCAAGGTAGGATCATTGTATCGAACATGTAGTATCCTAATGCTTAATTTTAGGACTATCATATTATCTACAAAGAAAATGGAATAGATGAATGAAAATCATAGAGTATAAAAAAATATTGCTTAACTAGCTTGTTTGAAAAGTTGTGATAATGGGTTCACATCTCTTATTTCCATCAATCATGATCATGCCATATTCTATTAAATGTAAAAGCATATGATAGTGTATCTTTTAATGGCATTTTACTTCAAATATTATTTTTAGTTGAAAGACAATAGCAGTTAGTAGCAAACATCCTGTTATCCTTTAACATTGATCTAAGTATTGATTTTGCAGGGTTGATGCCTTGATATGGAGATTAAGTTGTTAATTATTATGTCATATTGTAGTTCTAATTTGAAAGAAATTCTTAATTATCCATTTTTTTACCCTTAGTGAATCATGTTATTATTATTATATGGAACGTATCAATAAGTGAATAATTATTTTGTGGCATAGTGATTTATTACTTGCTATGGTTTCAAATTTGTTTGTCATTGGTACTACTTGATTAAACCATCTGGCACAAGGAGATTTTTATTAACAATTATTCCTACATTTAACATTATTATAGTCTTAATTATCATTATTCAATTTGATTTATATGAAGTCAAGATATCATCCTTGGTTAGGTTAGTATTATATTTTTGATAGTTGAGGTTATTATTTACCCATTGATAGTATTGCTTAGTTATTTTATCATTGCCAACCACTAGTTTTTGTAGAAGGATTTGTTATGATAATAAGTTACTAATGTAAGGTTATCAATCAACCATTTCCAGTAATTTCAAAATGATGAATATTTAATGGAAAATGTGTGCCTTGAGTGCATAATTATGTTGTGTTTTGTGAAAGTGTGGTATTTTGATGTAGTGAATCAACTTGGTGTATCACATGACATTAGATGCATTGATGTGATCAACATGAAATTATTCTATTATGTATCAGATGGTTTACGAGTAAATTTGATTATTGAGTGATGTCTTCGGATGTGTCTTGGTGAAAGGGACAGTCTCGCATTACTCATTCATGAGTATCCTGCTACGCTGTGAATTCCTTTCACGATGTGCATGTTTGTATGATTATATATATATGTTCAACCATTTTTGTTGTTGCAAGTTGCAGGTACCAGGCATCGAATCCACCTGAATTGGCAGCTCTGAGCATTCCTTAAACCCAATGGAATAGTTGATTCAGAGATAACATAAGATTCCCTACCCTTGCCATCATCCTTGAAGAGGATGAGTATCCAGTTGGTCACCCCGTTAGTATTGTCTCTTGTTTGTGGTCAGTTAGTCTCGTTCTTGAATTTGATTAAGGTTTAGGTAATTATTTGAAATTTGGTTTGCTTGATAATTTGATGTTGCTTGTATTTACGTTAAAGGAAACGTGAACGTGGTAATATATAACAAAATTTTGAATTAATGTGTGTGTGTTTTATTCTAACCTTGCGACTTACATGAGTAAGTTGAATCTTGGGGGGGAGGATGTAATGCCCCTCCGTGATTCACCCTATTGGTTGGTTGGTCCGTCAGTTTTGTTGTGGTTTACTTGTCAACTTCACTTGGTGGACAGGTATTGCTTGGTATTTTGATAATTAAAAATAAATGCTTTTATATTATTAGAAGTTATGATAAAATAAAATTACAATGTAAAGTTGAAGTTATTAAATATAAAATATTAAAAGGTAATTATTAAGTTTAAATAAATTAGAATGTATCTAGTTAAATAAAATAATAATAATAATAATAATAATAATAAATATAAATATAACTGTGAGTGCCTTTAAAAATCTGCAAACACTAAACTCAAACAAGGGTTAGCACCTACAAATCCTTCAAGAACACTCCTATGGAATACCTTGCAAAGTGCTTAAAACATGTAACAAAAGGATGAAAGAAAGCTACAAGCATCATGAAAGCAATCACAAATTACCTATTCCATAGTTGGATTGGTGTCACATGTGCTAGTGACCCTTTCCCAATCCTTGATCAAAGCTCAAATTGAAAATGCTATGAAGATGGTGGAGTGATGGTGAACAAGATCAAATCTCAAATGAAGAGAGTAACCTTGCATAAAATTGTGAAGGATTTGCTCAAAGATGAAGCACCTATTTAAAGATTTTCAAAATGCCAAGTGTTGAAGAGGGACCAATGTGGGAAAAAACAAGCCAATGAGTTGAGGACACTTGTCATCATGTGATTAGTTGATGTATATGCAAGATTTGGGAAGAGTGCCCAAGAGGGGAATTTTTGAATTCAAATTTGCAATAAATTTTGAGAGGGGGACAAGAAAGAAGAGCAATAAATGCCCTGTTTGACTTGTCATGTTGAGGAAAATGAGGTTTTAATAAATCAACAAAATTGATTTATTGTGCAAGTGGCTAGGTCTAGATAATGCAAGTGGGATGTGATTAGTATTAGATTAGGATTAGATGATGATCATGCTGATTAATGCTGATTAGATTTTTGACTTTTTGGACTTTGATAATTGATTTATTTAAATCAGAAAATGATGGAAAATGTATGATTTGGATTTGATTTAAATAAAGTCCTGATTTATTGGATGAATGGAATATGATTATGCATGATGTAAATTTGACATGTCTACAATAACAATAAAGATTTAAATTGTGGTAGCGAAAATTAACTTAATTGGTTACTAGAGAGATGAAAGATGAACATGCATTGGATGTTTTTGTAACCGACGATGGTGGAAAAGGCCAATTAAGGAGCCCATTATGAGCACTTCAGTTTTCAACATCAAAATAACATAACTCCCATCTTGCATGCTTTCCAATTAAGAACCACGTAAGAGTGGTAGTGTAGGAAAATAAAGAGAGAGAAAAGTGGCGTTGGGGAGGGTAGACTGCAGATAGATTTTGGTTCTTGTATTATCCACACACACAACATGAAACCCCTAACATAAAGAAAAAAAAGCTAGATTGTGAGAAGGCTCCGGGACTCTTTATGCAAGTGTGAGAGGAAGACATAACCAATTAAATCTACAGTTCAACCAAAATAAATCTTTTTTATTGATCACATCATGCCCATAAACCATGACACTAGAAGAATGTAAGCAAGAAAGGAGCAGGCCCTCCCCATGGAGAGAAGGGCAAGACAAATCAAAGCTGGGAATACCCAAGCCGGTTGAAAATAAAAGGCAGGGGGTGAAGAAGGTAGAGGAAGAGAAGAAGACCAAAAAAAATATAAACACAACAATAAGAGGTAGCAGTGGCGAATAATGCTCAGAGGGGGAAGAAGGAGACAAAATCATAGGGGAGATTATAGAGACTTCATTGAAGACCGTGGAGGATACACAAGAAATCAAGGAGATAGAGGTGAAAAGAAGGAAAAAGGGAAGGAAAGTTACATGATGATTTGATGTTGTGGAACATCTTTCAGGTATGCTTGAATGTTATTTATTTATTTTCCTATCAACATAGAGATGAGATTTTAAAATGCAGTATTCCTTTTCAGCTATAGCAATTTCCTACACGCAAATCTTACAGAAAAGACTAAAATTAGCTTTGCTTATTGTATCATGTTGAGCAAGATTTACACATCTTTCATGCAAAATATTAAATCTATAGATCTTAATGTTCTAGTAGTTCAACTCTCTTCACTCGTTTGAGTTATCTCTGTTGTACTCCTTTGAATTCAGGCTCTTTATCATGACAATCTATGGTCGCCTTAGTTGAGCCCTATAGATGATTCTTTAGATGCTTTAATCCTATAAGCATCAACAACTTTCATCTTCTTCTATAAGAAAACTGTATCCTGATCAATTTTGGGAGCAATGTTCATTTCTAACCTTGGAGCCTAAACTCAAGTAAACTTGTAGATCTTGTTCAGTGTGTCAAATTTAAGACTGTTCTTTCCTTTATTTCATTATAAATATACCAAATCTTGCCATTAGTATTCTTTTACGTTTCGGGCACACACCTTTGTTTTGATATCATTCTTATCTAGCATACTTGAGTCAATAATGCATTCTTGCACATTGGGTTATTCACAAATTTTATTTGTATATAAGGGTACTATTTATTGTTCGAATGGTCATGGCTCTGTAAAGATTATATGTGACAAAATGCACTGACATAGATGTTTCATCTAAAATAATATTTTGGCCTTTTATAAGTTTATCACTAGATGAATCAAGAAAAATACCTCGCTGCCTTCAGCTAACTAGCCAATTTCACCCAAATTTGCATTGATCTCCAGTGATTGTGAATGTGAACAACCTCGTATATAGTAATCATGTACCATTTTTATGGCCTTCAATCAATCTACATCCAGGCATCCTTTTAATCCTTCTACCTGTCATCAATCTCACCTTCCTATGATCATTCCACCTGCTTGTCACTTAACAGGATCTTCTCAGCGACAAGCATATATACTTCAAAATCAAATAGAGAGAAATTTACCTAACCTTCATATTGAGATCCTATCAGTCCACTGTTGGAGGAATAAATTCACATCTTAAGCAAGTATTGATTCATATCGTCCCAATCAAGATATGCCTCAAGCAAATTGGGTATGTTGTCTTCTTGGTTTAGGTTCTAATGAATAAGGTAGAGACTTCCTGTACCACTAGAAACGTCTACAGGCTTACACAATCAATGTACGTGTGTGAGATAAATGCACAAACCTAGGATTTGGAAATACATATTTTTCTTTCTCTCGCATTAGCTTAGCCTATTGGATCACTTTGGTCTTGTCTTATTTTTCTTGTGCTTCACAATTTACATATCCTTATGCCCATTTTACTAAGATTTGTTTTCATACCTATGTTGGAATCTCGTTAGAAGTATTTCTCATGAGCATCACCCTCCAATTTGTGATCCTACCATTCCTAATGACATCTCTGTCATTGGCATTTAGTTAAAATTTATTATTATTGTTCTTTTGAACTCTATATGCTTTAGCTATTAATTGGGAGACACAATTACTAGAAGTAGAAATGTTTCACACTCAAACAAATGCATTTTTTTATTATATTCAATATAGCTCGATACTAGCTGTATGGGGTATATGACCATGTTAGGTTGATCACCCAAATGGATCGAGGGTTACATTCGATTTCCTTGTTTGCTAAGGAAATTTACAAACTTTAATGTTTGATAAAAAATTAGGTATCATGGCATAAAAGTCTATAATATAGGGCTTTAGCATCCTTGAATTAGCTTTAAGATTTGTAAACCCAAGACCCTTCTCATTAGATTTTAGTGCAATATATCCAATCTTACCATTCCTAAATGGTTAGTTAATCAAAGTTGATGCAAATTATCTATGTGTAATAAGTCATATATGAGTCTACTATAATAAGTTAATAACATGCAATTGTTCATATTATTATTGAAAGCAATATAAATGATATTGGGCTCGTTTATTTATATTTCTCATAAAATGGACAAACATGTTAAAAAAATTTGTCATTAGGTTAATAAGCCTTAAAAATTTTCCCATCATTGTTTAATCACTTCTTAAAGTTGTATTGGAAGATGAGATGAAATATTGCCTTAATTAAAAGAGTATTTTTCCAAGACTGTAATGCTATGTTAGCTTGGTGGCATTGAACAACGAGTTGGTTTTCGATTTAGATTATCTTTTGTTAATTATTGCATATTGATTTCCTTTTTGATTATTTAATAGTTGAATTGTTAGTGCATGTGTATTTCATGGTTGTATTATTTGAGTGTTTACTTGTTTAATTGTGTTGATTATTGGAATTTGGGATGATTGTGGTTTTTGTCTGAAAGTGGTTAATGGTTGTCTTCTAGAGGTTTTGGGGGGGGGGTATCTTATTTGGGAACATTATGATTGTTTCATTTTGGAGTAATCTATATTGTGAATTTAATGATTTTTCTTGTGATAAGATGTGTGCAAGAGGGCTTATGCCTTGCACTTTATACACTTCCTTGTGAATGGTATATGCGAGCAAGAAGGTCAATGCCTTTCTCTATGCATGAGATTCATGTGATAGTAATTTCTTACTTGATTTGTAGGATATACTAGTTGCAAGTAGGGGGAGTGGCTTCCATGGGGGTTGAGACCCAAAGTGGTTCCCAAGGTAACCCATTGGAAGTTTCTTAATCCAGTGAAAACAATAATAATTAATTAGGGGGTTTAGGTATAATCTCACATTAATTAAGATAATGTATCCTCACTCATGGCTCAAGTGCTCGTTTAGACTTGAGATGAGATGGGAAGGCCTGGAATGGAAAGATCAACTGCCTTGTCCTCATGAAAGGTATGTTGATTCTGCATGGGTTTGTATGGGGGCCGATGATCAACAAAGACTGCTAGGGTAACCCAGGATGGGGGTCAGGGCCTAGGAAGATCCGCCAGGGTAACCCATAGCAAATTATGTGATGAGACTCCTTATTGCAATCTAGCATTCCCTAGTTTTGTGTTCCCCTTTTGTTGCATGTGCGCCTCTAGAAGTTGTGTAATTGTTGCATATGATGTTATCCTCGTTACTGAGGTGTATTGGAGTCATGTATTGTCTTGTTAGCCTTCGGTCTTCTTGACTGGATGTTGTGGACCTTATGTTATCTCCTAGCACGTGGGGTGGACCTTAGGGTTCCACATGGTTGGGAGGATAGTGCTTTTTCCTCCATTGGGTTTCCCTTGTTGATGTTCGTGTGCATGAAGGATGTACCTCATGTAGCAGATTCTAGACTTTGTATCAATTCGAGAAGATAGTTGCTTACATTATGTATTGAACCTGTATATCATTTGTATCATGAATGCAATCTTAATGTATACTTTTCATGGATTTCAAGAAAGCACTTTGTAAACAATGTAATATTGCACCCTCATGTAAGGGAATTTGTATATGTACTTATTGGGTCTTTATATATGATCTTTGATGGTTGTTTATCTGATGTCATGTTCTTGTTTAAAGTTGTGTAAGTAATGCATTCATGGAACCTTAGAGGAATCAGGTTTAGATTATATGTTATGTTGTATCATGCAATTCATTGTTATTACTCTGATTTTTTTTTGTTCCATTATTGTTGCTTGTATGCATTGTCCTATGGGGTTCTATGGCGGGGTGTTACATCTGAAGTGGGTGGAATTCTTGCAAAGTTATTGTTTTTTGTTAAAACATAGAAGTGGTAAATCCAATAGAGTTGTTGATGCACTAAGTAGGAGAACTTTGTTGCTGAGCGAGATGAGAGTGAATGTTGTTGGTTTTGATTCATTGGGTGAGTTGTATGAGCACGACCCAAATTTCATAGAGGCATGTTTAGCATGCAAGAACCCAGCTGAATTGGATTGGACTCTGTGATTGAAGTATTTTATTCAGGAATTGTTCAAAGAAAAGAAGTTGTGCATACCATGAGGTTCCATGAGGGAGAATCTCATTGGAGAGAAGCATAGTGGTGGATTAGGAGGAAATTTTGGAATAGATAAGGAAACTATGTTGTTGAATCAAAGCTATTATTGGCCAGGAATGAGTGTGGATGTCAAGAAAATGGTGCAAGGATGCAAAATTTGTTGGCATGCGAAGGGTATGAAGCAAAATACTCTACTATATCAGCCATTACCGATTCCGAAGAGACTGTGGGAACAAATTAGCGTGGATTTTGTTCTAAGACTACCTCAAACTCAGCGAGGTAATGATTCAATTTTTGTGGTTGTTGATATATTTTCAAAAACACTTCATTTTATTCCATGTCAGAAAACTAGTGATGCTTCCCATGTAGCAAATTTGTTTTTCAAAGAAATAGTTTGGTTGCATGGTTTGCCTAAGAGTATCATATCAGATCGGGATATGAAGTTTGTTGGTCATTTTTGGTGCATATTGTGGAAGAAATTGGGCACACATTTGGGATTAAATTTAGCCTACCATCCACAAACAAATGGTTAGACTGAGGTTGTGAACAAAAGTTTAGGTAATCTTCTTCGATGTTTGATTGGAGACAAACCAAAGCAGTGGGATTTGCTACTATCCCAGGTAGAATTTTCCTATAATATTTTGATGAACATGAGTATTGGAAAGAGTCCATTCAAAGTGGTGTATGGTTTCAGCCCTAGGGGCATAGATGAACTCAGAGATATTGCATACCTAGTGAAGACAAGTGTTGTGGTGGAGGATTTTGTAGAATATCTCAAAGATTTCCATCAAGAAGTGAAAGACAAGTTGGAGAAGAGTACAAATAAGAATAAAGAGTTTGCTGACTATCATAGAAGAGAGCAGGAATTTTAGATTGGAGAACTGGTGTGGGTTCATTTAAGAAAAGAGAGGTTTCCACAGGAAACCTATAATAAGTTAAAATGGAAGAAAATAGGTCCTTGTCAGATCCTACATTAGTTTTTCAACCAATGCTTATGAAGTTGAACTTCTAGAGAATGTAGATATATCTCCTATCTTCAATGTCAATGATTTGTACAAACACTTTGATGGAGAAACAAGTACTTAATCACATTCATTTGTTAATATAGATTGGGTAAACCAGCTACCAGAGAAGCAAACATAAGAAGTAAATGTGATTATTGATCCAAGGTTGCAAAGAAAACATGTGGTAAGGAGTATTCAGAGTACCTAGTTTGTTGGAAGGGAAAATCAGTAGAGGAAGCATCTTGGTTGAAGGCACATGAGCTGGCTCAGTTTGGATTGTCGGTTCTAGACTAGCCCAAATGTTCCTGAGTCCTCACTCATGGAACATTTCTCCTACTCCGAGTGTCTGATGTAGGAGCATGTAGGGCGAAGAGAAATCCTGCATCACTTAGATTCTATGTTTGTTGATCAAATAAGGGTTGACATGGCCTATCAGTAGGACCACAACTTATTGGTGTGACTTTCCTAGATGTCCCAATGATTTACCAATGACAACATTGAGTGTGCAATTTGTAGCATTCCATCGGTGAGACATTGCTTTATCGACGTGACATTCCCCCACATCCCAGTGACATACCGACAGTGTTGGCAAGGATGGTGTACATAAACGTGAAGATTACCTATCGGCAAGACTGCGTCTAGTGTTTTAGTGACAGGGCGATATCCTTGGTAACTGGTAGTATGTGTATTATTGACGGAAGTGAGCATCATAGGTGGTACTCTACCTTGAGTCTCCCTGATAGACCAATAGAATTCTTCAATGTGAAAGGTGACTTCAATGAGGCTTCCTTGTATCGGTGGGAGGTAGCTTGCAGTCTCATTGATGGAACGGTAGGCGATATTGGTGTAACATGATGGTTTCGGTGGAAAAGGAGTTGGAGTCTGGGTGATAGTTCGATGGTGGTAAATGCACGAAGTTAGTCAAGGGCGGTGGATGGCGAGTTGGATCATGACACGTGGAAGAGCGATATTGGATATTTCACATCATTGTTGTGAAATACAATCTCATTGGCCAACTCGATGAGCTACTGATGATGATGTAATGACCTAGTGCTGATTGGACAATCAAGAAAACTATGACATGAAGAGCGAGAAAGAACAAGGCCGACCTGGAGAATTTGAGAGAGAGATATAAATGAAGAGGAAATGCAATAATAGGTGGCATGGGAAGTGTGAGGAAAGCATACTGTGTAAAGTTGAATGTGAATTAAGATCTGCTCTCAGAAGATGCATGTAAGAAATTGCCTAGAAGATGGCAAGTACTCTGAAATGTCAACCTAGTAATAAAGATCATTTTGTTGTGCGAATCTAGTTGTTAGTATTGTCTTTATCTTTCTATGTTGTGTTATAATCAGTTGGCTACAAGATTGGATTTCCTGACAAGGCTCTCCAATCTCAACTACATCAAAAAGACAAACCAAAGATTCCCCTTAGGATTTTTGGATGCTATAGTCACAATGGGAGTATAAGAAAAATCTCTTGAAACATTTATTCTTCTTCGACTCCTCACAACATGGCTTTGATACCATGTAATATTCACCTATGATAGAGACAAGATCACACAAGACTTACAATATAAATGGATGAAGCAATTTACAATAGAAAATGCACAAACAATATGGGATGCAAAAAAATTATATTAGCTATTCCAATAAATAAACATGAACATAAATATGTAAGATAATACAATGTAATATTTCATGCAAGATTACAATTCTTTAAGATTATTATCTAAATGTGAACATGAGATGAGTATTTATAAGAAATACTCAAGAAAAGTCTTAGCGCATGACAACTAGGTTAGTCACTGTGTAAGGGGATTAAGTAGAACATAACTTGCTAAAAATATAATATGCTTCCTAATAATGTGACACGTGGGTGAGAGAATATTCCTTTCACAAGGTGATGCATTTGTATAGGATGACACCTACAAAACTCAACATCTAAGAAATCTTATACATTATGTATAATAAACCTATGATAATAAAGTAAATATGTAAAAATAAATAATCCACTCTAATAAAAGGAACTAACCATCAACAAAGAAAAATAGGTTAACAAAAGGGATCTAGATTTCATATTTGTTCATGTGTTCTTACACTTGATTTAAGATATAAAGTACCAAACTTAGAAAATATTTGGTGTTAGTACCACTGAGAACATCAATTCATCATGGATGCTTCTCCTTCATGAAATATAATATAAAATGCAATTTCTACATGGTGCACAATCATTTGTATTCAATATTAAATTAATTTATTATAAATCATCCCCTAAAAGGTGGAAACTCTAATTCATTATTTTTTATTAATTGCACTATAATAAGTTCACACAAAATTTTGATATTATATAGAATAAATGGTGGCCCGCCATTTTTAACCATGTTTTTGGACACCAAAGGATTAATTCCTTGGATATTAGAGAGTGGGGTCATAAAAATTACATGATGGTGGTTGTCAAGTTATATCACACAATCATTCAAGTTGAAGGTGCATCTAAATGATGCATCATATAATTATTTGGTATGTAACTCCTCACTTGGTGATCATGGAATTTTATGGTAAAATTTTAGTTATCCTTCATTATATTTTAAAAACTAGAGAAAAAATATTTCCATTATTTCCAACAAAAATTATAGAGTACAACATCCCACTATTTTTAAGGTTAAACATAATCATGAATAGTCTTATAAAATATAAATTATTGACCATAAAAACTAGAAAAAAGGGATCCACAAGGGTAAGTATGAGACTTTATAGATTCTCTAAGGGGAAGTTAAATTGAGATTTAAAGCACGAGGAGAAGTTAGAGGAAGAAAAATTCTATAAATATTCTCACTAATGAGTAGGTAACTAACAAAATGTCAATAGTCCAATACATTTATTTCTTTCATGATGGTAAGCATATACTAAGGGAGCTTAAACCTTTGCATCAACTATAGACTGTTGAATGGTCCATTATTAATCAAATTCAATTTATGCCATGCTAAGAGTAAACACCACATCATCCATCATGACAACACAACCTCAAGATGGAACCTTCAATTAACTCCCAAATCAACCCACATTATCTTCATATCTCATAGAAGTTAATAAAAAATAATTTAATCATACTGACTCCTAAATTTGAACAAGTGAAAGTGATAGTAAAAGAGGAAAAGGTCAAGAAAATCATGTTAAAATAATTCCTAATATTTTCACTCTTGAGTACATTATAGATGATGAAGAGGTTGTGGTAGAATATTTGGAAATATTTAGAATGAAATACAAAAAAATAGAAATGACAACATCACATAAGAAGTAAACCATGGCTAGAATAATGTCCTTGGCATAGAATGAAGGTAAAATTACTCCAATTGTAGACCCTAAATTTGACTAACATATTTCTTCCAAAGCATCATCATTTTCTATCATTAGGTATCATTTATCCATCTTTTGTATTTAAATAAATAATTTCATTATTTAATTAATTAATGTTATTTCCTCTTCATCCTAGACCATTAAATAATTTCTAATTATTTAATTGTTTCAAATTTCAAAATTTCCCCCCCATTTCTATTTTAATTAAATATTTTTAAATTATTTAATTAAATTATCTATTTCACAACTTTTCCTCTATGTTAATTAAATAATTAACATTATTTAATTAATTTACTAATTATTCCTCTTTCCTAGATTAATTAAAAAATTAATTATTTAATTAATTCATTTCTCATTTTTCACTTCTCAAATTAAATAATTATTTTTAATTATTTAATTTATCCAATTATTTGTCAACATAATCCTCTTAAAAAATTCTTTAAAAAAGAAAGGGGTAAAAAATTTATTGGAAATGAGAAAACAACATTACAATAAAAAACCAAGGGACCCAGCCCCCGAAAACATCAACAAAAACCAAAATCAACTATCCCCATGAATCCTCCTATCCTCCTCAAAGAACTGATCCACCTCCTGACACAGCTCAGGGGAAACTTGATCCCAATCCTCAACCTTCCAACCGCTATCATGCTCAAAGGCCTATTTGGCAAGGTAGTCAGCAACACGATTCCACTCCCTCGGGATGTGAACAAAGGAAGCAGCTTCCATCCGAGAACTAACCTGAAGAATCTATTGAACCACCGAAGCCAACTAGCAATTTATATCAGAAATCTTCCTCTCATTCAACAGATTAATCAAGACCTATGAATCAGCTTCACATATAACCTTTCGCCATCCCAGAGCAAGGGAATTCTTGATGGCATAAAGAATCGCCAACCCCTCCATGAGGTTAACAGTCTTCACCCCCTCATGAATAGAGAACAAAAAAATCACCGACCCAACAAAGTCCCTGCCAACCCCACCAATCCCAGCAGGCCCAAGATTTCCCCTAGAAGATCCATCTGTATTAATCTTTGAAAAACCATTTGGAGGAGGTAACCACCTACCAGCCTGTTCAACTCTCTATTTCCCATACCTGCCATTCCTTGACCAGACAACAGAAGAGTGAATTTCTTGAAGACCCAGTCTTTCCACCAACTCAGCATCACCTCTCTCCAAGGGGAGAACCACATCACTCTTAGCCTCAATCGACTCCTGCACCATTCCTAACGTACACAACCACACTTGCCGACCCAACAACTTCTGACTACGAAAGATATGACGGTTCCGCTCCAGCCAAATTTTCCAAAGTAAAAATGTAGGGCCCTCGTACCAAACATCCTACAAAAAGGATGCCATAGAAGGAGGTCTACCCAGAATATCCCAAAATTCAACTAAAGAGCAAGCATGAATGCAAGGAAGCTTCCAGACCTCCCACCACCAGTGCCAGAGCTGCACAACAAAGGGGCACCGAAAGAACAAATGCGAAGAATCTTCTTCCTCTCTCCCACACAAAACACAAATTGAAGGTCCCTGGAATCCCCATTTATGAATGTTATCCCAGGTCAAGCACCTATTCCACGCCAAATTCCAAACAAAGTAGTTGCATTTTGGCCATGAGAACTTATTCCACACCCTTTTCCACTAGTGAACCTCTGCCCCAGCAAGCTTCTAAGCTAATAACACCTGATAACCAGAAGCAACAAAATAACTCCCCTTAGGATTATGGTTCTAAGCAAGAATATCATCTTCCAAGAGAGAACTACCACTCCTACTACAAAGAATCTTATGAAGCTCAACACTTTCATCCCCAAGTCCCAAGTCTAGCCACTCCGCGGGATCCTTCCAACGAGCCACCTCCAACTGACCAAAAGAAGAGACAGACTTGAAGTCACTCACCCTAGACCAACCAGCCACAAGAAATCTCTGACATAAAGGAAGGAGGTTGGGGAACTGAGAAGTAAGGGGAGGGAAGCCATCCCAAGAATCCGGCCAGAATAGAGCTTCAGTGCCCCGTTTGCAAATCCAAAATAAACCTTCCTTGATGAGTTTCACACCCTTCTGAAGAGTATTCCATATCATTGAGCCTTTCCCCTCAAGAGGGTAACGAGGGA